>WEKY01001399.1:0-45668 GCA_013390045.1 Picathartes gymnocephalus | reverse complement strand
TTTTCTTTCTTTTCTGACAGAATTCTAAAATCTCCGAAGTTTACAAAAAGAAACTCAACACTGTAATGAGGTTTTACCTTTTTGGGATTTTGGAAGAGAAAAAAAGGAAGGTCCTGTTTTAATTCACACAAAGGACTCTAATGACATATTCAGTACTTTTGACGCAACTTTTGAGAGATAGGATAAAAACATAAAAACATAATCTCACCCAAAATCTAAAAAATTTGAAGTTAAAAAGTTGAAAATTGATTTGTAACATTAATTATGTGGCAAGGCACCGGACATCATTTCCGATAAAGTCTCGCAAAAGAGTGAGGAAGAACATCACTTTTTCATGACACTTCTACATGTCCTTCCTGATATAAAATACAGAGGCAAGTGATCAAGGTGGAGGAATAGTCACATCAGAGGTTTCCAAACTGTCCATGTATTTACTCACCTGGTTGGTCCACTGCAGCCATGTGTGCATCTACAGAGAGGCAGGCATCCCACTGCCTTTTCAGAGCTCAGGAATGATGCTGCAGAAGGCCACAAACTGGGACAAAAGTAGGAACAGTCTCACTCCTTTTTTATTCTGGTCAGCTTCACAGGAAGAAAATATTCTGTTCACATGGAGCAAATACAGTATAATGTTGAAACAGTAAAATGCAGTCCATGGTACTAGCCGATATTCCCAAAGTCCTTTACTGATGAAAAAACCCCAAATCTATTTCCAATACCTAATGGGTTGAATCACCTTTCTCTCCCTCCCCACCCCCACTTTTCTCTTTGGAGAGAACTGAAGCTTTAATAGCTTTTCCCCAGTAATAAATGGAATTTTATGGCAGAACCAGAAATAAAACTAGGTCTTCTTGATGTCTCTACTTCCTAATGCAAGAGCAGCAGGAACTAATCATTCACCACCCATAGAATTACCTGTCTTTTTCTTTTTTAAACTATGTGCAAGCATAGGTAAGAGTCAAAAAAACATTAACAAGGAACTGTTTCCCAGGTAGTCTGCACCTGTGATTTCTTCTCCCTAAGAATGCTTCACTCAAGCCCCTTTTTTCTCCCATGTTCTCTCCCCACTTGCTGCCATCCACGACAGCACAGCAGCGCACAGAGTCCCTGTGCAGCACTGTGGAAGATGAACTACTGCAGTCACTCAGCTGGCTCCTCTGCCTCTTTTAGTGCCCCCAGAGAGCAAGGAAGGTTCAAAGAAAGTGAACCTATTGCCTGAATCCCTTCACATTTAAACTGCACATGAGGAAGCCCTGGGTCTGATGAGGAGACCTACACTCCAGCTGTTTCAAATACAGTAGCAACATCAAGGACAGCCACTGCAAATACTGATTTTTTTTCACTGCCCCTTCAAAAATAACTTTTATAAGTTCTTTTTTACCACATGTAAGCTGAGCTTTTTTCTTGGCTCTTGGGAATGAAGGGCAACCTTGTAATTTGAGTAAGAGGAAGCCTGGAAGTGTGCTCTCCCCGGAGAGTAACAACTGAGACACTGTGCCTCTCTTGTTTTTGGGAGAGGGAATATACAGCTTTGCTCCTTTCTGCAGGCACTGAGCCAGGCAGTCTGGTCAGGAAAAGCAGTGGGAGCCAGAACAAATTCTGTTCCCCATGGCCTCCCAGTTGATGCTTAAAAGAGTATGAGGTGAGAAGAGACTTCCTATTCTTGCCTGGAGGCACAATGCCCCTTGCTAGACTGGGATAAAAACATGTTACAGGCATATGTAGTGATAAGTATTCTGACACACACCTGTACACAAACAACCTGCTCAAAAAGGCTGATGTACCAATGACAGCAGGTATGATGAGGTAAATGACAGGCTGGGCTCCTTCCCATTAGTGTGTCAGCCAGCTGAGAGCCAGCAGGGGCTTTTTATGGACCAGGCTCGTCAAATATTCCGTATGAACTACCATCACGCCTTTATACTCCAACTCTGTCAAAGGCAAACCAGACTTGGACACACACAGAATCTTCATTTCAGTGACACTGGATTAATTGAAGAAGCACTTAAGAAGGAAATATGAAAAAATGTGATGATTAATTAAGGGGTTTCTTTCTATTTTTCCTTCAGTAAGTATTTTGAAATAATTCATTTGCTTTAGAATACTGCACTTCCAAGGTATGTTACTGAACCACACGGTCAGAATCAGCATTTGCTTTCAGTAGACACACAGGATCAGAGAACTGCAGTAAGATCATAAAGGAAAGAGGTTTATCTTCTCTTAATTTGCCCATGGAAGTTCCTGCACCATGCTGCTCCCAACCCAGGAACTCTCTCACAGACCTGCATGATTTAGCGTTTTCCTAATAGTTTAAAATGTATTTTTAAGAACACTCTCTGTCTGTCTAGGACTTCATTATGAGCTAAAAAGAGACTGGCAATGATAGAAAAACTTTATTTTCCTTATTTGTGTTCCCTAAAGTTATTTTTAATCTCAGCTTTTATTTCTCTATTTCTAATAAAGATTCTATGTTTTTCTTTAATTAGAAAAATATGGGAGAGACAAATGATCCATCATTGCTGACATATCTGCTTATCTGTGCAGAATGGCTAAAAAATTCCTACAAATTTTCTACTGTCAAACTCTGCAATGATTTTTCATATGTGCAAAGAACTGCAAATCAGCAGGTCAGGGAACAGAATGGGATGAGACATGGAGATGGGGATCATGATGACACAGGAAAAAAGAACCACCTTCACCTGTAATGCACTAACAAGTTGTCAGTAAATTAGTCCCTGATCACCGAGATAATGGTTTCTAAATGGTGTGGGAATTAACTTTATTCTGCAGCAGCTTGTGCTCTTACTTTATTCCTCAAAGACCTCCTAGCTGGTCCTTTAATCCTGCAGTTACTTTTTCCTGTAGCTGCAGTTCTGCGGTGACTAAAAACTCAGGTAAGCTTAACAAAAGGTGCAGAACTCTTGCCTTAAGTCTGCATTATGACTAATTTAATTGCTTACAACTTTCTCTACTTCCTTAGGAAGTGAACGGCTCATGGTTCCATTTTGCCAAAGAGCAGATAGATTAAGTCTTCCACACTTCATCTAAAAATTTAGGGCTGTATTAAGGGAAAAAATTGTTAGGCTACAGAAGGAAAGTTTGCCTCCTAAGGAGGAAAAGGAGTCCCAATGACTTCCAACTGGTAATTTTTCCAAATTCACAGACTGCCTGTGTCACCTATTGAAATGTTTGAGTAGAGAGACAAATACATACAACTTCTAAAGGGGAAAAAAAAAAGTATGATGAGAGAGGTAAAAAAAGAGAAGACTGCATAAGAAAAAAAAATAACAAAGGAAAAAAAGTGGGGGGAAAAAGAAATTTTAAAAAAGGAGGAGAAAAAGTCATCACCTTCAAGACTCTTGATGTATAAGCTGCTCAGCAGGGAATTCAAGAACTGGCACTGCCAGCACAGAGAGAGAGCACAGCAATGAAGGGCATGGCACAAGATCTCCAGGCATGTATTGTTTCCTCTCTCCTTCCCAAGGACTCCACATGAGGACAGCTGTCATTCAGAGGATGCTCATTCACCTCCTTCTTGTCACTGCTCACTGCCACAGTGACCTGCCAGGCAGGTGTCACTGCTGTCAGCACAGTCGTGCTCCTCTCCCTCTGCCTGAGCTTGCTCACCAGCAGCTGCTCCGGTTGGGATTTATGAGACACAGATCCTCCGCACACTCATTTTAAGAAGAAGCCTGCAGGTACTGCCAGATTTATTACTCCTCGACCTACTTTTAGCCACGTGCTGTTATTTAGCCTAGGACTTCTTTCTTCTCTTGACAGCTGCCTAGACAATGCAATCCTGAAACAGGATGGGGTTTGTTTCTAGGCATAGTCCCAGCACTAATAGCTACTGATTTGAGCTTCCTTTGTCCCCACCCATGATGGGTACCTCTGTCCATAGGCTGTAAACTCATGTTTGATGACACTGTTGTTTTGTTCACTTGCTAATTACTCAGTATGACATGGGAGTTCACAGCTATATGTGACTTCCCTGTTTGCACAGTCTAGCAACTGGAGATTTGTCTTTCTAGCAAGACTTCACTGCCTTCAGGGAAACACAGGTCAACACTATCTGCTTGTGGATGTTTTTATATGAAAACTTATTGTGAATTTGAATATATGGACACAAGTGATACATTATACCTGGAAACAGGTAACAACAACGGATTTTGTATGCCTAAATTGAGAGGTCTTTGAAATCCAAATCCTTTGTGGTACAATTGTTGGGTTTAGTATTATAGAACTGGAAAATTAATCACAGCATGGGTTATTGGACCCAGACACATAATTTACCAGACTACACCTGAAGCTTGAGCCTGGGGCCTAAGCATCCTGGGAGATACAGGTGTAAAATGTTCAGTGAATCAAGCAGGAGTATATACTTGAGGTAAAACTTCATTGCCACTAAACTTCCCAATGCATAGTTTACAACACAGAGAATAATTACAGAGTTAAAGAATTTATATTCTAGTGAAGAAAAAAACCCCCAAAACACATTCAAGTGACTGACTGTTTGAGTCTTATTCAATCAGAGCTTTTATTTTTGTTTTCCAAAGGAGGTCCCCAGTGATTTTACAACATACTCAAAACTCGGGGGCTGAATGGAAAAAAAAATTCTGGTAATCTAAGATGTTTGGTAGAGCTGTTCCAGATTTACCCTTGTTTAATCAGCAGCAGAATTTGGCCCTTCTTATGAAAATGTAAGAAAGCTTGCATGTTTCAACAGATAAGGAAGTAACAGAAATTACAGCAAGTCCAACCCCACATAGGCTACGAATATTGGAGCTTTCAAACAGGTCATATGACCTCATGTCAAGCATAATATCTGACAAGGAAATAAAGAGACAAAGTAGGGAATTTAAATTGTATTTGATTCTGCTTTTACTTATGCTGCTGTAAATCTACTTCAGCCAAAAATCTGACATGTGTGACATAATACAGGAGAGTATCCTGGAAAAACATACATGTAACTTTAATAAATGAATAATGCACTTTAACATACTGACAACAAAAGAAGAGAAAAAGAAAGTAAAATTTAACTGGAGTATATGCTCATCAGGAAAATGTTTTCACTGCAGAATAGTTCAAGTTTCAAAACACCCAGGGCACTGTGCAATGAAAATTTTTTTTTTTTTTTATTAGCCTTAGAAACATTTCCTAAATATTTACCTGTGAGATAATTAGTATAATTTTGTCTTTGCTTTATAAGAAAAAATATAATACCATTACTGATTGGATGGATAACAAAGAAAAAACAATAATTATTCAGAAATCCCTAAGGGGGAGCATAAGCTTTTTGAAGTATTTATTTCATTACAACATAAATTGGGAGTACATAAAAAGCTTTACCTATATATGCTTCAAAAATGAAACTACTAATACATCAGTTACACATATAATTCACCTGAACTGTGAACAGTGTCTAAAGAATTTGCATTAGCTAATCTGTTGAAAGTGGCAGCATCGACATTGCTATTTCACGATTTCACAAATTTGTCCACAGTCTATCCACTAAGACTTAAAAGAAAAGCAAGAGACTCCTGCAAAATGTAGCTTGTTAAACACTGAGGTGGTTTGAGAAGCACTGCAGGTGCAAAATGGTAAGACTAATAATGTAATTGGTAAAAACCTAGCCTGTTTAAGAAATATTTCAAAAAAAACTGGCCCTATAGTCATCACTGTCTCAAGTACCAGCTGTGGTTTTCCTTCCCTGCTATTTGTTTCAAATATACAGTAGGTACTTTTGACTCTAAATTCATCTCTTCCCTCCTACCGCTCACTCCCATTTTTTTTTTCCTTTGAGCAATTCATGAATGTTGGAGTCTCCAAAACAGCTGGCTGTTGTAGTTCAACCCCAGACAGGGCTCAGCCCCACACAGCCACTCACTCACTCCTCCCAGTGATTTGGGGGAGAGAATCAGAATGGGGTAAGTGAGAAAACCCATGGGTTGAAATAAAGACACTTTAATAACCAAAGCAAAAGCTGCACCTGCAAGCAAAGCAGAGCAAGGAATTCATACACTGCTTCCCATGGGCAGGCAGGTGTTCAGCCATCCCCAGGAAAGCAGTGCTCCAACACACATAGCCATGACTTAGGAAGACAAACACCATCACTCCAAATGTCCTCCCTTCCATCTTCTTCCCCCAACTTTATATGCTGAGCATGACAACAAATGGTATGCAATACCCCTGTGGTCATCTGGGGTCAGCTGTGCCAGATGCGTCCCCTCGAAAGCCCTTGTGCACCCCCAGCCTCCTTGCTGGTGGGGTGGGGTGAGGAGCAAAAAAGGCTTTGGCTCTGTGTGAGCACTGCTCAGCAACAACAAAACCATTTCTATTATCAGCACTGCTTTCAGCACAAATCCGAAACACAACCCCATACCAGCTACTGTGAAGAAAATTAACTCGACCCCAGCCAAAACCAGCACTCCTGCTGATTCCTAATACCAGTGGGTTCATTCCAGCAGCTCGCAGCATTCAGTAGGCCAAAACAAATGAAAAGTGTGTGATGACATATTCTGAGCACAAAATTTTACTGAGCTTGTGTGTCAATCCTGCTTTTAGTAGCAGTAATATAAAGTCAGAATAGGTCCAGTACCCTAGTAAATGCATGAAACTATTACAAACTTGCACTATATTATCTCAGAGTAGGAGCTGAGGCAGCAAATAGGTAAAACCGTATTTTGCTACAACAATACTCAGACTCATACTGGTAATAGCCAAACAGAGCTGTTCTGTTAAACCAGCACCAATGTGGTGTGTGACACAACAGCAGAAAAAAGAGAATAGAATGTTTTACTACGACTGCTCAACAGTACCACCATTTCCCCTTCTTGTGTTTTCTTAAGTGTCCCAAGAGCAATGCTACTGGGAAAAAAAAAAAGGCCCAAAGATAGGATTCTGTCTAGACCTGGATTCATTCAAGCAGAAAACACTACGTATCAGTCCAGACACAAAGCACGAGCACCACTGTTCAGCTCTGTGATAATGAAGATTAACACATCTATGGAGCAGTCAATGGAATATTGGATGTAAATCAGGAAAAGCAATAGCCACTCATGAATAGTGGTAGTTGGGATATGGCACTCTGAGAGCCAATCAAACAGCACAGGAGAAGTATGGCTTTCATGTGAGTAATTTATTTTTATCACTTTAAATTTTACCAGGTATTTATTTACAAAGAAACTTTCTGTGAACAGAATTTACATCAGCAACTGCACAATTTCAGCCATCACTAGGGTATGACTAACATCCCCCCATGTTGCTTATCACTGCCAGTTTTGATCAAACAGGGTTATTCTTTTGCCAATTATTTTTTTGACTTAGTTTCAAGTGTAAACAGAATTTGTACACGTTTTTGCTGCAATTAAGATTTCTATTTTACAGAACCAGTTAATAGATAGAAACAGTAAAGTTTCATCTGTTATTAGCATTTCTTTATTGAAGTTGGGATTTAGTTTTAGATTCAAGGAAGGCTTTAGACATTTCATTGTTAGGTACTGCAATGGCTCTTTACCAAGGTGGCACCCCTGAGAAGAATCCAAATTACCTGTTTGGCCTCCCAGTACAGTGCATGGAGTAGCTCACCTAAGACTGTGAACCCAAAACACAGGGCCTGTCTGCAAAAGCTTCCCAAAGAAAACTTGCCTGATTGTAGCAACTACTAAATCTAAGCTGAATGACCCACCCAGGAGGTGGGGCCTGGAATCTACTCAGAACTCAACGTACAAGAACCTATGTGTGCTTTTAGAGGATTTGCACGAAGCTCACCCCTGAGAAAGTGTCACAGGAGGCGGTCCCAATGTACTTCTCCTGAACAGCCATCGAGATTTGAGAACACACACACACACCCACGAAGTGCAAGGCACCAGTTCAGTCCTTACTCAGCTTAGGGGAATTCAAGCCTAAATTCTCTAGCAAACGACCTTGAAAACAGGAGTAGTCTATGAAGGAAAAATTACTCCCTGAAAAATTAGGGTAACTATCTCCTGCATGTCACATTAAAATGGGAGGACTGCAAGATTCAGGGGGAAGAAAGACAGCAGGGCAGACTATGTCTCTCTAGCTAGTCCCAGATCACTCAGTGAGGATGATTACCTGGATGATTTGTGAGACTTTTAGCCAATTAACACACAATGCAAAATGCATAAATATTTAGAGATCAGGGACTAGCTCCAGGAGGTCCTTTAGTCCACTGACAACCAAAGGGCGGGAGATGAGGACTGAATGATTGCAGGCTAACAATGTGCACACAGATATCCATGTTCCTATGCAAATATGGTAGACTTCAGCCTACTCTAGATAAAATCACTGTTTTAAAAGCAAAACATATGCAAACACAACTTGAGGGTAGCCTGGCCCTTTGGTCTGTACCTAAAATAAACCCTATTACATCAGTGGTTTCTGGATATCCCACTTGGTAGGTAGGTGTGGAACTGCTCTGAGCAGTTCCAAATGGGTGGAGGGGAACTGCTCAGCAGCTCCACATATCAGAGACAGTTGTTGCTAGGTTTAAATAAAACTGTAGGGTTCTGGAATTACAATTTCAGTCTTTAAATGCCTGAACACTATCTAAATTCTGGTTTTAGTACCCAAGTTTGGTGGTGGTGGTGGGGGTGGTGTCTTTGTGAAGATATAACTGGGGGAGAAAAAATTCTCAGCAAACCTGCCTCAGGCCTACCAGGGAGGAAACAGAGGCCACAGAGTAGGAAATCTGGCTAGAAACATGCCTCTGTTGTTAATCATCAGGCTGTGACTATGCAGAGTGTACAAAGGAAACAGGTTTGACAGACAGCTCCTAATAAAGCCCAGACTCTCCCCACTGACACTGTGTAAACAGTGAAAGCAGGTAAGTACGTGATTGAACTTTTTTTAAAAATAGGAGCTAGCAAAAACACAAACCACTGCAGGTTTGTTGAACACTTATTACTGTAGAACTTATTTCTGAATGTATTTCTTCATAGTGTACAGCAATAAATATTGGAAGAAGGGATATGGTTCCTTCTATCCCAGAAGTTTGTGCATTATTGTCACATCCTAAATCATGGAAATTTCGTAAAACTCATTCAGAAGCATTTTCATGCATTAGCTTGAAAGAGCTTAATTAATGCTTAATTAATAGCAACGCAAAACCTGGCTTGATAGCTCACTACGCTGTAGTATAAGAACTATACTATGTAAGTCTTTGAACTATGAAATTGTGTTGTATTGCAAAATAAAACAGATGTTTCCTTGTGTGTGCTCCTGGTGATGCTATGATTTCAAAATATGGCCTAGCATTTACATCTCTAGTTTACATCTCTAAGCACTGCACTACACAGCTTGAAATACTTTCTACAGTTAACATAAAAGTTCTGCTGAAAGCAAACATGTAATTTTTCTTTCCTGCTCAAACTACAACGCTGTAATTTAATTCAGAGTCAACATTTCCAAGGATTCTCGTCTGATAATGAAATCAAATATTCCGGGAAGGATGTTAAATTCCACTGCACCAACCTGTACTGAGGCTAAGATAAATGTCACACTCTGCCTGGCTGATGCTTTAATTAGCTCACGAGGTAACAGGCTCACTTAGCTAAGAACTTCTAGGACTGGACCACTGTTTTCTATAGATTGACTAACTAGATCAGCTGCATTAAAACTCTGTGCAACAACGAGAAGAGAAAAAAACCCCCAAACATTACACTGAAGGGAAGTATCTATGAGTTCACTATTCTCTTTTGTAAAGATTGTGTCTCATAGGACAGAGCCTGCTGCCTTCCTTTGGAATTAGCAATTATGTGTAAGAATGCTAAAGTCCTGTTTAACAAAAATACCTTAATAAAACATAAAAAGATCTGCTCTTTTGGATGCAAGGTCCCTATGTCTTTCTAAAATATTAATCTATTCCAGAGCTTTGAATATAAAGAATTCTCTTCCACAGTCCATGAGAGTTCCGTGCTGAATATACAGCAATGTACCAGCAAAAACACAGGTTGTCTTTTCAGGAAAGGATTCTCAGTGATTTACCATAAAGCAAAAACATTTGCCTTGCCTATTGATTTTTTAAAAATATAAAATGTATAAAATAAATGCATGTGCCCTTTTCAATATAGTCTGTCTGTGCAGACATTTTATGTTTTTCAGTTCTGAGTAACATGACAAAAAGTATGCTCCAACTTTCCACAGGCAGGAGGAAGTTTTGTATGGTTTTGCCTCATTTGGATGCTGCCCCACAAACGGCACTCTTGGGCAGTTTAGAATCACAATGACAGCATACGCCATCAGCACGTATTGCAATTAACAAGGACTTACTGATTACAGCAATCATTAGTTCAAAATAAATAAAGCAGTCTCTCAATCAAAAGATAGGGAAGTAACATCATGCTAGTGCACCATATAATTGACATGTGTAGGACATTCCTATTTTCCATGTCCCCTTCTGATGGTCTTGAAATAAGTGGGAAAGGCCTCTTGCCACAGGTTGGTTTAGGTTAACCTTCCCTTACCTGTAGTTAATTAAGAGCATATGAAGTACAGTTTTTCCCCAGCTCTAGTGGCATAGATGGTCACATCAATCAGTTGCAGTCTGAACAGCTGTAGTTCATTTTTGTTTTAATTTAAAATCTCTGATCAAAAAAAAGTAATAAAACAACGTCTTTTCATACAGAAACCATTGCCTTTTTCAAATAATGAACATATCAACATTTCATATCTACCATAAAATGCCACATTTTAAAAGATAACTTGACTTTTTTTTTCTTTCTCTTTGCATTCCAAGTAAAACATGTGGAACACATCCGTGTTACTTAGAACATTAAGTTTGGTATCTGTTAAATCATCTGTGGTTGCAATTCCTGGGACTAAATACAGTGCCACAGCTTCATTAAACCATCTATTGCACCAGAAATGAAAGCCTGTGATGGCAATGTTCTTCCTATATTTTTTAAACACAGGAAATAGTTGGTTTAACATAAAAACAAATGCAGCTAAACTATGTTGCCAGCAGTGTTTATCCCTCAGTATCATCCCATAGAGGAAAAAAACCACAAATGACAGAAGAGGCTCCAGCCCAGATTGCAACTACACGTAAACACTCAACCAATACTAACGTCCCATGACACTGTTGTCAAGAATATTTTAGAACTCCAGGTGTAAAAATGTTTTTCTAAGATTGGGGATTGGCACAAATATAATCCAGAGATTATCCTTTATAGCAGCTTTTACTTTTGTGTGCTTGGCTTTTCACACAAAGCACAGCAAACACGAGAAGAGCTACAACTGAGCTACAACCAGCTCAACATCTTGAAAGCAGAGAGGAGGAAAGGGGAAGTCCCTTTTCTCTGCAGACACAAGAGAGAGGGTCCCCTCTGTAGATGGGAGTCTGTGGATCTGCAACCCAACTCCCCTCTCAAGAAGCCAGAGCCAGACTGGCCACCTTACAGTGGGAGGGAGCCTTCCTGGTCCCCTGTTTTGTCCAGCCTCTCAGGCAGGGTAAGCACGAAGGGTAGGAGGACACCCTTGGCATCCAAGGGAGCTTTAAGAAGCTCCCCATCAAAGGTGCCCTTGAGCCCACCATCTGCTTCCACCTCACCGTCCTGGGCTAGGCTGAAGCGAAGGGTGCCGGTCCGGTTGACGCAGTAGATGGTGTTGCCCAAGGGAGCACAGCGGAAGGGCTGGATGGGGCCACCGCTGGGCCGCAAGCTGGCACACTGGCTCCAGCACTTGGCCACCGTGTTATACCGGAAAACTTCAACACCACCGCTCGTCCCGCCGCCTGGGCCCTGCTCCCCACCACGGCCACTGCTCACATCAAAGCGGTAGATGAAGCTCTTGAAGGCCACCATGTCGGCAGAGCGCCGGCGGCTGCTATTATAAGGGCACTCCTGCCACTCGTCACGCTTAGGGTCATATTTGAGCAGGCGGTAGAACAGGGAGCCTCCTGACACGTAGATCTCCCCGTTGCAAGTGGTGGCCTCATGAGCCACAGCGAAGGCACCCTTGGGCAGAGGTGCCACAGGGCTCCAGCGGTCAGCCCGCGGGTCATACCTTTCCACAGTGAAGAGGCACTCGCCCCCCACAGCATAGAGGTAACCATCCAGGGCCAGCAGCTTGAGCTGCGAGCGCGGCTGAGCCAGAGGCCGCACCTGGCTCCAGGTGTCGGTCAGGGGGTTGTAGCAGAAGACCTTGTCAGAAAGGCGGGCCCTGGGTTCGCTGCCCACCGGCCCTGTAACAATGCCCCCTGCTAGGAAGAGGTAGTTGTGGAGGACACACATGGCGCAGCCCTTGGCATTGGCCTCCTCGGGCAGGCGTGTCAGCACCCTCCACTCGCCGCTGGCTTCCTGGTAGCAGTGAATAAGGGAGCCACTCTCCTCCAGCGACACCACGGAGGATGGACTCTGTGGCCGACTGCTCTCGCGGCTCTGTGGCCGGCTGCCACCACCCGGCCGCTCGAAAGCGTCGCTGACCTCGGCCACCAGCAAGCAGGGCCGGCCGGCATCCATGCGCCGCTGCAGGATGAGGTCCCGCTCAGTGCCACTGAGGCGGCCGTAAACGCTGGGCTCCCGCAGCACCTCCAGGTAATGGTCGCTCATGAAGCGATAGGCAGCCTCCCGCAGCTCCGCCAGCCGCTGCTTCTTGGCCAGGCAGAGAAGCTGGTAGCAGTTGCCGAGGCAGAGCTGGGCGCGCATGGCCTCGGCGGCACAGTGCAGGGCACAGGGCATCTGGAGGACGCGGGCGCCACTCACCACCTCAGCCAGGTTGTCGTGCCGCACCTCGCCCATGCGGGCCGTGTACACGTAGTCGATGAGCAGCCGCAGCGCCCCGTAGCTCACCCCTTTCACCCGCAGGACGTCCCGTGAGGCGCGGGCACGGAAATAGTCACTCTTGGCCGCCAGCACCGACTTGTGCGCCCGAATGCGGCGGCCCGACACCTCGATCACCAGGTCGGGCTCCTCCGGCGGCCGGTCCCGCGGCCCCACCGCCTCCCCATCCTCCTCCTCCGGCTGGCAGGCGGCGTTGTTGATCTCCAACTGGCTCTGCACCACCCGGCCGCCGGCCGCGGGCGGCTGCGGCTCGGCAGCGGCGGCACTGAAGCAGAGGGAGGAGCTGAAGCCGCAGGGGGCGGCCGGCGTGGGCGGCGGCGGCGGGGGAGCGCCGTTGGCGGCCCCGCTCTCCTCCTCCGGGGCCGCGCCGCTGCCCTCCATGGAGCCGCGCTACCTGCGCCGGCGCCGCGCCTGGTCCGTGCGGAGCGCTGCCCGCCGGCGCGGCACGGCCATCACCTGCGGGACAGACCAAACAGCGCTCAGCATCCGCGCCTTTCTCCGCTCCCCCGCGGCTGCTTTCCTCCCCCCGCTTCTCAGGATTACTGTTCGGGGCCGCCGCTCTCGCAGGCGGGGCCGTCTCTGGTTTCCGGGGCTAAACCTCCGCTTCTCCTTTCCCTGGGGGATCTACCCTGTGGCTCGGCCGCCTCCCGCCGCCCGCGGCTAACTGCGCTAGCTCAGCCCCCGAAAACCTGAGTTCTTTCGCCCTGATGAGCACCTGAAAAGCAATTCTGGTTTTCCCGTTGCTCTGCAGAAATTTTAAGCAGTTTGCAGGCAATCTTTTTCATGACAACTGGTCGCTACACTGCGCTGGGTGATGAGCAAAAATCTCCTTTAACGGCAGATACTTAGGAGTACTTTCATAATGTATTCACCTTGTGCAACTATTTCAGTGGAACGCTGAGGCTGCAGCCTATTCTGGAAGGCGATTCCCCACTAGCCAAGTTTGCCTCTGCATGACCTCCCAGTTTTCTTTATATCAGTGCTCCTCATATGTATTTCCCCTGTTTAAAAGAAAGTGTAAAAATATTATTATTTTTAAAATCGACATATTCTCTGTTTAGTCAGAAGTTTGGGGGTATTAAAGTTATGTTTCCTTTAATAATATATCTAAAGTATCTTAAAGACACCATAAGTATGCTAATAATCCTAAGTGTTTACAAAACACGTGGAAGTATTTTTTCTGTTCTTGGGACAAGAGCAATCTCACATTTGTGTAGCAGCATACGTAGCTGTAAAGCGTTAGCAAGGTGTTAATCAGACTTCATAAAGATTGCGTCATGTCTTTATTCAAAGATTTCTAGCTTCTGTTAATAAAAAGCAGAAGCAAGGAAAAAAAAAATCACAATAGATATTTAGAACGTGAAGTCTCTTGCGGGTAAAGGCAGGATACAGGGAGGGGATTGCTGTTAGTCCCTGTCAGCACAATCACCACCCAGCTGCACCTTCATTTCACAAATACAGTTTTCAGAATTTAAACAAGTGTCATTTCTTTGCCTCATGTTTGTTTATGGATTTCCCAGACTTGGAACCAAGAATCAAAACTTGGTTTAAGTTTTGATGAGTGATGCATAAAAATTGTCCAAAGGTACTTAATATAATTTAATAAGTATCTGCAGCCCTGGTTCTATTTTTAAGGAGGTTATTAATTTCCATTAAAATCCCCTTTTTTCACAGTCCTCAAGGAACATTCATTTCTATGTAAAATATGCATTGTGACTTCCTTTCAGCAGACATGATTCATTTACCCTGTTAAATTAGCATTAGGGAGATCTAACCTTTTAATTTTTATTTTTTTTTTTACTGAAAGCATAATTGGTAACTGACATTGTCTGGAAACCCCTGACATAGACAGGAAATCTGGAAGCCCATACTTGCAATGCAAACTTTACTTAAATGATAATACCAGTCTTCCCTTGTGGCTTTTTATTTTGTGCACTTGCCCGGTAAAGGGCTTTCTACTACATTTGCTCACATTCAGTTAGACTGAATCAATGCTGAGGTTTGATTTCTAGGTATTGGAGACTTTCAGACCACAACAACATCATTTTGAAACTTATTAGAATGAGCAGATTTCACGAACTGTGCATTCCTCATCTGAGTGTTTAAAAATCTGGCACTTAGGAACGTTCTATGACTGTATGAACTTTGGCTAGCTTTAGTGGCAGACTTCCTGCTTCCAAACCCAAACTCTGTAGGTCAAGCTTTACTGAGTTTTCTGTGGTTTTAAGTAGACAAGGAGAAATGCAGTGATCGGTGCACACACCGGGTGTGTCTATGGAAGATGTACTGACTCATTAATAACTTAAACTGGGCAGCATCCCTGTTGATGTGATTATGTTTTTTATTGAGTTTTAACAAAACACAGAGCAACTACTGTAATTGACAATATTCTGGCCTTTCCTGACACACCTCACTTCTGGCACCAGTTCTTTCTAACTTCTATTTATGTACCTCTGCTACCAGAAGGATTGAGTAGCTTCAGATAGTTTCAAGTTCTTGGTCTATGGCTTGATTTTGCAAGTGAAACTATAAAGGAAGAATGAAAGAGAATGCTACCAAAAATTAGAAGTATGGGTGATTAAATGGGAGAAGTCAAAACCAGTAACTCTAATACCAGTAATATCTCTCTATGGTGAAATGTGTTTCTTGCATTATTTCCCAAAGAAAAATCAGCATTTAGAATACTCAAAGTAGTTAAAACAATAACCAGAAAAACTTATCTTTTCAACTTTCTCAGGTAATGGAAAAAAAAAAAAAGGTGAGATCCTCCTCAAGCACAGTAATCATACCTTTTCCCATATTCAAGTATCTGCTTGGTTTAGAAGTTTGATTTGACACATTTGAAATAGGCAGGATATTGAGAAAGAAGCTTGTAACAAACACCTGTCTTAACATTCCCCTGAGGAATCACAAGGAGAAGGAAGGACTCATCGCATTGCTTGCTAATGGCAAGCAGCAGAATTCTGAAGAAAATTATCCTCTAGTATATCCAAAGCTAATTACCAAGAATATGCTGAATTTCATTCTGAGTATGAGAAGGACTTAAATCGAAGTACCACATGCAATTAATGCAACAAGGAACTATATGGAGAAGCTGAAGACTTAGAAAAGCTGAAATAAGGTTTGGAGGATTTTGTCAATGACGGCAATGACCACTCCAGCACCTCTGTCTAGTTGAAAATAAAATACAAGAATTACACAAAGATGAAGCTGAAAAAACAATTCAGAGAAGTTGCGGAACCTTTCCATTATTGAGCAACATGACTGATCTGAGTTAAAAGGTCATGGATTTAGTATGAAACAGGAAGATGTTGAAAGGGCTGGATGGAAATACAATACTGAACTCCTTCTCTGTTCTTTTCTTATCTACAGTGATCAAAGAGTTGTACTGCTGTTCTGGCAACACAGAACATTCAAAAAGTACAGAATTACAGACGATACTTGATAGCTGTGATGATTCAGAAGAATCTGACCACCCAATGATCTCATTTGGCTTAAGATAAACTTGGTTTTAGCATTTTTTTTTAAAACTCACAAACCAGATAGGAAAAGGAAGCAAGCTATTTGGAGTACATGCTACCTATGGACTGAGGTTACCTTTTATACTGGGGACTTTTAAGTCAGGACCTGAATAACTTGATCTGAAATGTTTTCATGCTTGGTTTAGGGATGATGTAATGTTAATGGACAGAGGAGCTGCCAACAAACATGAACTGTATTTACAGACTTGGCAGTGACACACAATATCCTGAATGTGTGGCCCCAACCCTAAATGCTGTGAGACACTGCTCAAGTAACAGCACAGATAAGAAGGCACAGTTTTTCTGACAGAGAAACTGTAATGAAGAGCTGCAGGTAAAGTTTCATGGCATTGCATTCATTTGGCAGTCCTTCTGATAAAATCCAATTAAATGCTTGTACTGAATTTTCTCTCTTTATTTTTTTTGTGCAGTGCCAATAGCCTTTGATCCAAACCACCTCCTCTAGCAAGACCCACTTTCTCCAGGGAATATGTACATGTGGGAAGAACTGGGTTACTTTTCTCCAGTTCACAAATGGAAATGGCTCTGACTCAGTCTCATGGTAAATAAAAGCAGTGCTTTCCCTACTATGGGCATTCTAATTTACATAAGCAGGCTATGCTCCCCAGGAGACCTACCAGTTCAGAAATGACAGAATGCCAGATTTTACTTCAGTAGAGAAGTCCCTTGGGATAGGGGCATCATCTGATTGAGATGATTAAGGCATCCAAAGAGGCAGGATCATCAAAAGAGAAAAAACATCGCTTATATTTATTTTAAAAACTAAACAATGACTTGAAAGTAGAACTGGCCAGGGTGACGTGTAGGCAGAGTCAAGTGTAGAGTGGTTTGCATACTTATAAAAATGGTCTGTTACACTCATGCTCATTGAGTAGATCTGTGAAATTTGGAGGAAAAAATGTTCTCTTTGTAGATGGGGAAAACATCTGGAGCATAAAGATGCCATTTCTCTGAAAGGGCCTGCACTGCTTAGATCCTATTACAGATTTAAACCCTAAACCTTAACTACTCAATTAACCTCCTGTTTGTAAGAAAAAAGTACAATTGTCTTTCAATGTGCCACCTCAAGAAAAACAGCACGAAGAATCAATCTTTTTGTCTCTCTTTTTTAAAGTCAGGTATGATAAAATCCTAGTGTCTTGCCCGGGCTGCTGGATATATGGCTTTTATGGTATTGCCTTCACACTCAAGTGTGGATGCAAATTTTAACCTCTCAAGGTGCTGTAATTTTCTCACAACATGTAATAGAGGTATGAATGCTTTTATCTCATAACTACAACATTTTCATACAACCACAAAGAAAAATAAACATTTAAGAATTGCAGCTTATGACTACAGACCACACAAGAAACATGTGGGCAGCAGTTCCTCATCAGAAACTCAGAGGAAGAAAAGGCTGTGTGTGTCTGGGCAGGGAGGAAGAGAGAGAGGAGTAAGTCATAAAAATATTATCAAAAGCCTGATTAAATTGGTATTATAGCTAACAAATCCAACTAAATATATACAAGTTCTAAACAGTCATCATGACCAGAGAAAAGGCTTCCTAACAGTGATATCCATAGAGACAAACATTCTCTAAAAAGGAAACTATCTTTTTGAGTTCCTTCCAGTTTAGACTCTTCAGAAATAGTTAGGGAGGGGTAGTGTCTCTCAGGAGTTCTCACAGCAAAAAGGAAGTAACACTCCTACAAATGCAAAATCTAGCAATGATTAAGTGCAAGTTCTCTCCAGTATCCCATAAAGAAAGTCTAGCAAAAAAAAAAAAAAAAAAAAAACCCACTCAAAATCAAGTTTTGAGTGATTACAATACCTTGGGGAAAAACTCCAGGGCTGATGTGGTGTCTTTATCACTAATGCACTACAGGTCAGGAGTTAAATATAGCATGGCAACACCATACTGAAGGTAACAAAACTTTTTATGCCGAATTGCTGCTAATTCTAGACATGAGCTCACAGCATCACTTCTGGATATGAGAGCACGTGGTCATGTCAGTGATGAACTGAAGTTTGGTTGCTTTCATCATATCTGGGCACACACCAGCATGGTGCTACAGCTGAAAGGTTGAATGCAATACTTGAATGTATGTACTGGGAAATAAGGAGTACCTACAGGGAAAATGTTACCTTTCCTCTACAGCATTAGTAGGTTTGCAATGGTACATGGTGGCTGAATGGATGGGAGCATGTATATTCAAGGCTTTACATTTTGGAAGTAGCATTTTAAAATCTGTGAGGACAGAGGAGAGTACCAGATTATTTCAGAGACATAAAAAAACCAACTTCAATGAGAGACTCAGAACAGCACTGTGCAACCAAAGGCTTACTCTGTCTCCACGCTGCATACCAGTCTCGAGCCAGCTCCCAAGCAAAAAGGTGATACCTAGCCTAGGCACCCTCTAAGAGCCACACTTCATGGCTTTGTAGAAAAGGTGGCTTGTGCTAGTAGCCTGGAGAACTAGTACAGCAAGCCTTAGTCAGCCTGAGAAATGCAGAGCTGACACTTCTTCAGGGCTTGGTATGTTTGCTCTGTGACTTGATGACTGTGCTCAAGTGTAAGCACATGAAAATTCTGCTTGCTGAGCACTTTCTTAGGCTGGTGAAGAAAACCTAAGCAAACCAAATGTAAGAGTAAACAAAGCAAAAGATTTACGCTACTGAGGAAAATTAAAAANAAGGAAAAAAAAAAAAAAAAAAAAAAAAAAAAAGACTGCTAGAGCATATTGTGGATAATTAGTTTATCATAATGGATGGGGAGAGTGAAGGATGGCCTCAAGGAAATCTATAGGAGGTGACCAAATACACATAAAACCCAAAAAGTGAATTCAGCTTAGGAGGATCCTGAGTGAGAAAACTGTCAGGGTATTAATATTCAAAGTGAAGAAGTATCCCAAGGAGAAATACACATTTTTATCCTGCCATATAATTCTGTCAATACTGTGTTATGGTTCATTTAGGAGGCAGGATGTTGGTCTAGGTGGACATTTCACCTGACATGGGAACATCCTTATTCTGATGCGATGAAAGGAATCTGGGGTATGTACCTTGCTGGAAGGCACTTGGGAAGCAAGGGTAAATAAAATTTGACAGGAGCAAACTAGTTGATCAAGAAATCCTTTCTGACCTTAAATTCTGGAAATTGCCATACACCAGGAACACTGACTTGAAGCAAAGCATCCGTTTGTGATGATTAAAAGCTTCATTTAAGCATTAGTGTGTAATGTACTGTAATGTGGTAATGTTGACTGCAGAAATGCTTTTCAGTATTAAACTGTATTGTCAAAAAATTGCGAACATATTCAAAATCTCTACGAACACTTGGGCAATGTTGGTGCTAATAAAGAAGGAGGAGAATATCCACTGAGAAGCCAAGTCAAGCAAACTAGCAAATTAGTTTAGACAGATTTTTGAAAATCAAAGTAGAGTCAGGCTTGGTTTTGCATTCCAGACCAGCACCTGACCTCCATAAATGTACTGCACTCTTCCAACACACCTGCTCTGTATGACATTTAATACAGAAGATGGGGCAACATTTTTGGAGGAAATTTAACTCCTGCTCTAAGATAAAACTGGATTTTCCTTTTTGTATCATTATGAAAAAGACATACAGATTAAAGAGCCCAAAGAACCAGAAATCTGCCAAAATATGTCACCATTGTGCTTGAGAAAGACCGAATGTGAGAGGTAACAACAGACTTCAAAGGAAAGCAAACAGTCCCATCTTTCTGAGACTTATGCCTAGGAAAAGAAAGTAAAACTTTAAAGGAAGCAATAACGAAAACATTTTTTTTCCCCAGACAAACTCTAGATCTGGTACTTAAGAGAAAAAAAAGCACCACTTCTAGCAACTGAACAGTTTCATTGATTTACTGACAAATTAAGTAAGTGATGCTTAGAAAGGCAGAAGTCCTTAAGATACAAGGTGAATGGCACCCTTCTAATTTTTGGAGATCATATATGGTTTCTTTGCCCAGATACTTGTTCAAACTTAAGGTTTACAGTCATTCTAGCTGCAACTAAAAATTACACTACAGGTAGTTTGATTTCAAGAATAATTCCAGGTTCCTGCAGACATTGTCTCTACACAGACTTTGGACTAGATTCAAACATGGAGAGTCCCGCCACAGTGCTAAACATGGCAAAGGCTGACTTTGAGGGCAAGTTTATCTGGCAGCTGACAATGCAACAAAGATGTAAGGCCTAAGACAGCCAGATCAGATAGCAGAGCAAAACCTCCAGCACGACAGCCCTAATCTGAAAGAAAGAAAGGAATCAGCTTGCACAGACTTCTCTCTACCATGGCAGAAATGCTGTTGGTACACTTTGCTGTTGGTCCTATAACTGTGACCTACTAGGTGACTCACAGGAGTTTTGAGTTCTTTTATTTATTTCATGAAAGGCCAAGGTGGATAGACATAGGGCCATATTCCCACACAAAACTGATCTGTGGGTGGGATGCACCTCCCAGTTCTCCTGCAAGGGCAGAGACCAATGCTGTGTGTCTGAGCTGTGCGGCACCGCTCACCTACCTATAACCAGCTCCTGGAATGGATTCTGGAACATACACACAGTTTCTGTACACATACGCATGGGTGGGTACAATTAGATGCCAATTGATTTGGATCTTCACAAATCAGCACATGAGAGCTACCAAGGGCTAACCAGTAGAAAAATACCAAAGACCATGGTGACGAAATGTTTAGCTTGTGCAATCAGGGGACTTTAGTTCTTGCTTTGAGTGCCTTAGCCCAGAATCCTCTGCAAAATAAACCTAAATTACTTTAAAAAATAGCAGTACTTACTCTTGCTGCTACTTTGCTTTTCTGTACAATACTTAGAGCTCTGACCAAACCCCATAGGAAACTTCCTTTGCCTGACAAGACTAAAACCCTCAAATATCAACCAAGCGCCCAAACCATCAAGTCTGTGAAATAAGGGTTTCTCTCCTTCAGACTAAAGCAGTATTACTTTTCACAGAAACAATAAAAAATGTTTCTGAGGGTGAGGAAGAAGAATCCTGGGCTCGGTTCCCTGCCAAAAGGGAAGTTTCTGTACTTCTTCCCATTGCCTTTAGTGGGTCAGGGCTCAGCTATATTGCCTGGAGATCTAAGCCGTTCTGGCTTGTGCTAGGATTGAAAAACACTTCTGCTGATCTCGAAGCAGAAACACATGCTGCAGTCATAGATACTTTTGTGGCAAGCCTTTACTATCAGGAATACCTGTAGGCTGTCAGCCCAGATTTCACCAAACAATGGGAATGCTTTTAACAGCAATGATGCACCTGAGGGCTTAACAAAGTATGAAATGACTTTATGTAATCATTGGAACGGAACAGGGAAAGAAGAAAAAATTGAGTGTAATGCATGCTGTTTACATTAGTAGAAGCTAACACTTGCGGACCACTCTGAGACAGAAATAAAATAGGTTTCTATTAAAATACTCTTATTTTCATGGCCTAACACTTTCTGCTTTGGATGCATAGCATTTTTTAGTATAACGTGAATTTCATATGCTGAGTCTGAGTGTTCAGGCAAATGTTTTCTGGCTGCACTGATTTCTCTGACTAAGCTCAACTTTTACATCAAGAATTTAGGACAGGCAATTCAGTATCTCCCACTATAATGTTTTTTTCCACTGAACAAGGCAGACAGGTATCTAAACTAAAGGGACAGAAAAGATTGCCTGGTTATCTGATCTTATTCGTGCAAGAACAGGCCAAAGAATTTTACTCCTGTACCAAGCCAATAAATCCTGGATGAATCATGTCAAAACGGTGTTCTGCTCAGATCATTCATCTCACATCTATTTCTCTGTTTTGGCCAATGGCCTTGATGGAAAAGCAGGTGTCAAATAGATCATCGTGAATACCTTGAAGAAATGTACATGCTGCTTTTCACTTCGGAATTCTCTTTCCCCAAAATGATCCTTGCTCTTTCTGAAGAGACCTACAGACTGGCATCACAACCATGAAGGGTGATGATGATCACAAGACTGTCCCATCTGCTTTTGGACTTTTTGGCACAGAGTAGAAGTAAAGACTGTAGTATGTCTGACTAATCTATGATTCAAACTTCTCATTTTCAAGTGCTACAGAATAAAGGGCTGCTAATGCATGCAGTTAAATATGCAGCATGTTCAACAGTCACCGTGCTATGCCTGCATTTATTAGTTTGCAATCTGGACAGAGCTGTACAGTCAGGACCAGGAGTAAGAAGGAAGACTTTTACATCAGAATGCAAAACAGACAGATGTTTGGTTTTATGATTATGATTTGGGAGGTGTGAGAAGAAGCTCGGATTCAGGGGTCCTGGTTTGTGGTTCTGACCATTTAGAGATTTTGATGTTTCAGTCCTAAGTCTAAAACTTTGGTTGCTTCTGACTGGAAAGATTTTAGACACACATCAACCACATCTCCTCAAAGCAGATACTCAGGATTTCAGCCACTTTCATGTGAAAAGCTGCCCAATTTTGGGGGTGCAATCCAAGTATTTATTTCCCATAAGGCTGCAAAATGTCTTGGCAGAAATACTGTCCAGGTATTGGTCTAACAGATTCTTCCAACTCTCATGCCTGTCTCAAAGGTCTTCTATCACAGAGAATGAGTGGTATAGACGTCATCCTGAACAACAAGAAGCAGCACCAGTGAATTTTATCACGTGAATGCACATGAACAGTCTTTGTGCTAATTTTCCTATATCACAATTTAAAACTTCTTGGGACACATGGCACTGACTAACTCCAAAGCTCATACTACAATATACTCACATGACATTTACTGTTTCTGTGGAACCCATACTTCAAAACTCAATTATCAATTGTTATTGAAGAAGTATGTTTGTGTACTGCTCACTTCCACAGCTTTGAAGAGAACGAGGCTTGTGCTAGTAGCCTGCAACTAGAAACTGCCACCTAAGTTTCATAGAGAATTTTGATAAAGCCAGAGTTTGACATCACTTTAAATCCCAACCCCACTGTAGTCAAGGAAAATTCCCATTAACTTCATAAGCATCTGGATTTCTTACACTGTTGTACTGGGTTTGCATGGCAAGGTTTTGGTAGTGGGAGGGCTGCAGGGGTGGCTTCTATGAGAGGCTGCCAGAAGCTTCCCCATGTCTGATAGTCAGGGTCAGCCAGCTCCAGGACAGACGCTCCACTGGCCAAGGCAGAGCCCATCAGTGATGGTGGCAGTGCCTCTGGGATGATAGAGTTAAGAAGAGGGAAAAGTTACTACACAGGGGTAAATTGCAGCCAGAGAAGACAGGAGTGAGAATATGTGAAAGAAACAACTCTGCAGGCTCCAAGGTCAGTGCAGAAGGAGAGGGAGGAGGTGCACCATGCGCTGGAGCTGAGATTCCCCTACAGCCCCTAGTGCAGCCCACTGTGAGGCAGATGTGTCCCTGCAGCGCATGGAGGTTAATGGTGGAGCAGAGATCCACCTGCAGTCTGTGGAGGATCCCACACTGGAACAGGCGGATGCTGTGGATGCCATGACCCTCTGGGAAGCCCACGCTGGAGCAGATTGCTGGCAGAACTTGTGACCCCAGACAGGACCCATGCTGTAACAGTCTGTTCCTGAAGGACTGTAAATGGGAGAGACTCATGCTGAAGCAGTTTGTGAAGAACAGCAGCCCGTGGGAAGCACTTATACTGGAGAATTACGTGGAGAACCTTCTCCTGTGGGAGAGACCCCTTGCTGGAGCAGGGGAAGATTATGAGGAAGAAGGAGCAACAGAGACAACATGTGATGAACTGACCACAATGCCCAGTCCCTGTCTCCCTGTACCAATGGGGGAGAGGGACAGATAAAGAATTCAGGTAAATAAAAGTTAAGCCTGGGAAAAAGAGAAGTATGGTGGGAAGATGTTTTTAAGATTTGGGTTTATTTCTCATTATCCTACTCAGATTTCCCTAAGTCAACTCTGTTTTGCTTGCAACAGTAACTGGTGAGTGATACCTCACTGTGCTGTATCTTGACCCACGAGGCTTACATTTTATTTTCTCTCCCCTGTCCAGCTGAGGACAGGAGTAATAGAGCAGCTTTAGTAGGCACGTGGCATCCAGCCAGGGTTAATCCACCACAACTGCACAGACAAATGTAAACGGTAGCTTTTTTTGAACTAAAGAAAAGCAGGGAGTTGCAGTAAAAGGAAAGATGAAAGAAAGCTACAGGATAAGAGAAAAACTCTCCCATGAACAGATTTGTATTTGACTGATGGAATCAGAACATTTGTTGTTCACATGCCACTCTCATAGCAAACGGCTGGCTTTTAGTTCTTACTGTCTAACACCTAAAATATGGGTTGCAGAAATAATAGTTCATCTCCAGAGCTTAGGGCCTGTTTTTTCAATCTACTTACAAGAGAGGGGGAAAGAGAAAAAGGCAGAACTGCTTCCAAGAAAAAAAACCAGAACTATTGTGTAACTCGGACAGGTTGATAGTTTGAAATGATTCAGAAGTCCAGGAGCCTTCCAGCAGTTAGAGATCCAAAGCTGAGGTGCAAAACTTACCTAGCTCATTAAGTACTCCTGGAGGAAGCAGTGTCCAGAAAAACAACAAAGAGTCTGTGCTAATCTATGAATGTGTAGATATAAAATACCTTCAATTAATGCAAATCATGTTGTGACAGACAGCATAACAGCATGGAAGCTGCCTGACCAACATATGTTGATTTGTATAGAAAGACTGTGGTTTCTGGCATATTTCTGAGCGAGTTAAAAAAGGCTGTCAACCTGTCTGTTTCAGCCAGAGGCACAGCAATGGCAGCTTGTGGAACATCACACCTGAAAAGCATTTAAGTGACACATCTTTCTTCTCCCCCTGACACACACTGCAAAATCTGTAGAACCACTGGATATTTTCTCGTGCTTGTTTTGCATTAAATTAGCTGACTTAACCAATCATGAATTCCTGCCATCCTTGCTGGTGAGGTGTAAGAAAGAAACTGGGAAGTACCAAACGTGTAGCACAGAACAAAAAAACCCAGCCAGCTCTTTTTTCAATTAAGACTCAATCCCCCACATACAATACTGACCCAGTCTTGTAATCCTTCTGAAGCCAAAACTGCCTGTTAGCATCCAAGGAGCATTTTAGGATTAAGGAAAGGGTGCAGCATTGCCAACCAATTTGGTCCTGATCCTGTGGAGTTACACACAGATTTAAACACTCTGTTCACAGGACTAGCCACACTCGTAATGCCAACATCTGCAGAGTAAACTGAGTGCATGCTTAATTAACGGCAGGAGGAAGGCAAAAGATCTGTCCATTCACTGTGTTGTCACATGATGAAGAGTTCTGGCACAGGGAATTGGGCAGGAATGTATGGCCCAGGCTAGGAAAAGAGCAGGGTTCCTGCCTGCTCAATGACAGCTCAGTCACACATCAGTTTAAACTGGTTGTCAAATCCTAAACTGCTATAAAGTAATTCTTCTTCAATGAAAGGAATTAATCATGCCTGCTCGCTGACAAAACAACACTGAGACCAAACATGAAGCAGAAACAATAGATGATGACAATTTCACTGAAAAATAAAACACCAGGAATAAACATGTCATGTGTCCTGAGAAGGCTAATGAGATATAATACAGTGAAAATGAGCTCGTTTTTTAAATGGGTATTTTCAAGGATGTGAAGTGGTATAAAATTACTTGTCAGCTTCTGTTCAGAGGCAAGAAACAGGCTCCCAACTGCAATGATGTACAATGTCAGTAGGGATAAACAGAAAAATCCCTGCAAAATCCACAAAGGATCTCACCAAGAAAAAAAAAAAGTATTAAAAACAGTTTAATTCTACTTTAAAAGAAATTGCAGGATTTCCTTTCATGTTTTATTATACACTTCTTTAGCAGTCAGCTGCCCCTAATATCCTCTTGCAACAGGATACTACAGGATGCTGAAATCTCTGGTAAGCAGGATCTGGATGCAGTCACTTAACCACATCATGGTCTCTACGGTAACCTAGGCCAGCCCTAAATACTATAATCCTGCTTTACTACAGTAAAGCCAGTTAATGACTTTCATTGAATGTTCCTGCGAAATAACGGTGCTCTAATATTTATTGACATTTCAAGTCTGTCCATCTCTTTGGACTATTTGTTGTAATGAAAAGTGATGCAAGCACAGCATTCATAGAAGAAAGGAAGCTACTACAGATTTCAGCCGTTTGATATTATCAAGGTGCATCCTGCAAACGCCAGCTTCTAAGTGGCACCACTGACTTCAGTGGCACCACTGCCAGGAGCAAGTTCTGCAGAGCAGAGAGGAGCTGGGGCAGGCACAGGACCAGGCCTTAGCTCTTGGCAGGTTCTCATCAGACAGTGCCATTAGCAGTGGATGACCAGAACATCTCACTGGCATGCACTGGATGTCCTAATTAAAGAGTGAATAAATGCTGTGTGATGGGCCCTGGGAAGAGGAGAATGCAGAAGTAGGATGGGCCAGACAGTTAAACAAGGGGGGAAATATTGCTTTGTCAATACTAGTGACAATTTAATTATTATTTTCCACAAACATACCAGTTAATTCCTTTGGGAGACAGATGGTTAAGTCCCTGGAAAACAGAGGAGCCCTTTTGCTTCTCAGATCATACAGAAGGATTGTTCTATTTTATTGCTATTCTACTTTTTATTGCCCTAGTTTTTTTTCCTAGCTTTTTGCTCTAGTTTTCTATTGTCTGGTTTAATTGCTGTGGAAAAGCTTTACAGAACATTATTTCTAGAGGGTTTTAGTTTTTCTTGATGGGTGAAAAAAGTTGGCTGTAGGATTTAGTACTGTCATTTTCTCTGCTACATGTAAGTTTGAGTTCAAGAGTCTGCTTTTTGTTGCTTTAAAACACCAGACATAAAAGCCTACCTACTGAAATTCAGTACAAGTTTTTCTTAGGCATCTTCCATCCTGCAAATCCTGCACGCCTATGTTCACCCAAGGCTGAGGTGTGCTTTTAGTAGGATGGGGTAGCACGCCATGAAGAATTTACAGCGGGAAGCAATCTCTTGCTGTTACCCATCCCTAAACGTTAGTGTAAAGAGTCATTTATATTTTTAATAGGTCAGCAGGATAATAAAGAAAAAAAAAAAAACCCAAAAAACCACAAAACAAACGCAGGCATCAGGGCTAGCTCCTCTGCGACATACGGAGAAGGGACAGGGGGATATGCCCGGCCTCCCCGCTGCCCAGGGGAGGTGGATTAACGGGGCCAGAGGGAAGAGAAAAAAGCACGACGAAACCTGACAGTGCTCCAGCAACCCCCCTCACACACGCGGCTACTGTGGCTCCACGTCGCGGTCCTTACCGCAGATATCGGCAGATACCGGCACCAGCCCTCCCCGGCGGCTCCTCGACCGCGGCCCCGTTCCCGTCCCGCCGCCTCCCCGCTCACCTTTCGGCAGCAGGCTGGAATTCCTTGCAGAACCATGGCAGGAACCTGGGTTTACAGCCAGTCTTCTGTCCCACTCCTTGCCATTATTAACTCTTCCAGATGGCTATAAGCATTTATTCTTGGATATGGCAGAGTGTCTTTGGCTTTCACAGCTGCTCTCCCTAAACACTATCCCAGTCAGCTCAGAAGTAAAAGCACCTCCATCCCAGTTCTTGAGCATCCTAGCACAAACCTTGCTCTGAAAATGACATTAAAGCTCTACNGTGCCCGCGCTGCCCCGCAGAGCTGAGGGGAGGCGGGGCGGGCGGCGGCGCGACCCCACCTGCCCGCGCTGAGGAGAAACTCCCCCCGTGTGGCGCCGGGCGGGGAGCGCCGGGTCCTCCCTCACCTCCGGGCGGGGCCAGGGAGCCGTGCCGCTCCTCTCCGTGAGGCAGCGCCGGGGGCTTTGCCGCAGGAGCCGCACGGCCCTAGCTGGAGCCCCGAGCACCCGCCGCCCCCGGCACCGCCCGCCGGCCGGCACCGCCCGCTCGCTGCGGGAGGCGGCGGGGAGGCTGCCCTGTCGGAGCCTCTGGGTCATTCAGGTGTCTGCCGGCGGAGGAACAACGCCCTGGAGGCCAGGTGCAGTTGGCACCAGGGCCCTATTTTCTCCTGCGCTTCAAAGCCGAGACTCTCATCAGGATTCCCAGAATTAGACCCTCTTTTCAGTTTCTTAAAAAAGCCTTCACGTTATGTCATTTGTACTCTGGGTCTGCTCCCGACACAGGCCGTGGTACCTAACCTAGCTCAAGTCGCACCACAGGCTGCAGTCTGATTTCTGCCCAAGACAACAGACATGCCGTCCTATCCCGGTCTTTCTGACGTGTTCCTGATGTTGGGATATATCGTATTATCTTTGTAACATATAGTTTTCCTATGATACTGCTGCTTTCAAACACTATTCATCTGCAGGTTTTCTGTTTTCCCCTCTACACTGACTCCAGGGTCCTGTCAGACTGGTTCCCCTGCAGTGCCCAATGAGTGGCTCCTGGCCTTGGGAGACACTCCTGAACAGACTTGAAAAGTTACTACCGTCTCCTGTCTCAAATTAACCTGATAATTAATTGCTTCTGTGCTGGCAGTATGGCCATTGCAGCTGTATGTTCTTCCAGCATCATGGTTGTGATGGCTAAGCGTGGTTGGGTGTCTTCTCCTTCATTTTGTTCTGTTGCTTCTACTTTTTGACTTCTAGTTGTGTTAAAAACTCCTATGTGTAGACTTAACACTTAATAAAGTAAAGTGCTTGCATGCAGTGCTGGGTAACTGTAACCACTTGAAACCCTTGGCTCCACTCATGTTGCGCGCTGACTTCAGAGCAGCCCTTAACCAGAAGGCTGGTTTTCAAGCAAAGGTCGTGTCTCGTCTCGAGTGAGAGAGGCAGCGCTCTTCTGGGTGCTATAAAATAGATAAGCAACAATCATAAAGTGTCACCAGGGTCTTAGAAGAGACAGTAACCACAACATGTGACTTTAGCATAACTGCAAATTTGTCACTGTCTCCTGATTTAGGTCCATTACAAGGTTAGAATGTAAGTTTTGTACGTGGATTTATTCCTGGCTAGCTGGAAGAAATTTCCATGTGATACAGCAAATCCATTAAAGCCTGCCAGAAATAACTCCTCTCTCTGCCATCAGGAATTAATATTCTTGCTGTTTCATGTTACTTTAAATACTATATTATTCAAGATGACACTAAAATTAGACAACTGATAGAGCTATGGGAAATTATTTTCACTTTTAAAATCTCTGTTGTTCTATTCCTCTGTGGAGTGTTGCCTTCCCTTAAGGTGCCTGACTTCTATTCATACTGATGAGACTTGCGTGTCCATGGCAGCAGTATAGTATCTGAGATCATATGAGATCATTCTGACTCATGCTTTCTGAATACATGACAATTTTAACCACCACTGGATTTTCTTAGCTCCTCTTCAGGTTTAGTTGCCACAGCACATTCCAGTATGAGTGTACACAGAGGTGTCTGAGTTATGGTTTGTGGAGACAATTTGAAAACCAGTGGTGGGTAGGAAGTAGCATACTGTGTTTTTGTGGGCCATGCTTGCCACTGTGGCTGGAGCCAGCAGAAGATCTGTACAAAATCCAATCCCCATGGGGATGCTAGCCTGAGAAGTCAGGCAGTACTTGGCTGCTGCAGACTTCATCCTCTGCCCTCACTGAACATTGACAGAAGCAGATCAGGTTAAAAGACCTCAATTCTGCTTTATGAAAGTTCAGCTTTGGGCAGCAATTCCCTAACTTCGTAACTCAATCTACTTTCTTCCCACCAAGTTTCATTACAGTTCCCCATGCCCCTTTGTCATTAAACCCATTAGTGATAACAAATATAAAGGAGTTGCTGACCTCTTAGCATAACTTTTGCAAAAAACTGCTGCTCTATGGATATTAGGCCAGGACACTTGCCATGGAAAATAAGGTTGCTCATCAATTAGCCTCACAGTTTCTAGTAGAACTGGAGGTGATGAAAAAACTGGGACAGCCATTGTAGAAATCATCATAGTTTTAGTTGCTTGATTTCCCTACTTAACCTGAGTTCCCGAGGCTCCATTTATAATTAATGTACAGAAATAACTATGTCTGAAGGGCAATTTTTCTCACCTATCTTTGACATCTTATCTTAGGATGAGGTGAATCATCCTTTGGTATTTCTTATTTCTCTCCTTTAGCTGCAAAGTCAGACTGGTACAGCTGTAGACAATTTTTAAATGCCTAAATTACATGAGATGAATCATTGTCCCAGTGTGGAAAAGACCTTATCCTAAAGAAATCAGGTATCACACAGTTTACATGATATGTAATTTGGTGCCTGACATGCATTTCTGTAGCCCAGCCAATGTGACAAATATTCAAGGGGACTGATAGATGACTGTAACGCTGCTACAGGCCATGAGGACTTGCTGAGATCCTGTGTTCTGCAAGGGGCAATTAGCCTGGGGCAACAACAGTAGAGTGCTGAGTAGAGGCAGGAAGGGGAGCATTTGCTGTGCTCTGTCCCAGAAACCTCAGTTGGCCCCTGCCCAGTCACATAGAACCTTCTGGATATGCAGTCCATGCTCCGTGTCTCTCATGCGCCAGCAATGGTGTTCAGTAATAAAAAGGAAATACAGTTTGGAACAAAAGAATTTTATCAAGTGTTTCTCTGGTTAAAAAGGAAAAAAGAATCCAAATGAAGAAATAGTAGTGGGAAGTTTTTTTCATCTCACACACCTTTCTGTTTAATCCACATCAGGCAAAACAAAGTATTCCTTCTAGAAGGCGTAACACTGCAATGTCTCCAGTGCAGAAACAGGCAATAGTGCTGAATGCCTTTGTCATGATAGGGTCACCAAACAGCATCCTGATCCAGAGCACATCTGCTCAGAGCTTATCAGGGCCCTGATCTTCCAGGGCAAGGTAATATATTTCTTTTCTTTCTCCCACTGGCTGCACCAACATCTGCATTGCTGCCATTCCCAGCTTGGAGGCTGTCTTGCAGGATTGGGCTATCGTGGTAGCTGGAGCAAATGCACAGTTCCTCAGCCAAAATTAACCAGTAGGTCACATCAAAAATTAATCATCCCAGTCTCAGGTGGTTGATTCTTGGCAGAACTTCTCATTTAAGGAGGTTAGGAATAATTTAACCAAATAATTATTTTATCCAGGTGAAATATTTACTCCACATCCTATGAAGCAAGAAGCTTTAAGCCTTCATAGATAACAGGCTCAGAGTGTAGGTCACAGCATATGTAGGCTAGCCTCTCTAAGTAAGTAAAGTAGAATCCTGCAGGTAGTACACCCGTGGCAGTATGAGGCTGCATATGGGCCCATGCCCAATTATTTACCCAGCTAATTGGGTGGGCTTTGCAGCCTTTGCTCGCTGAGTGCATCCCATTGGGGGCACAGGTCCAGCATATTAGGCAGGACTGGAATGTCTGCACAGACTTGCCATCAGTGTCTTTGCACAGGCAAAACTGTTGGTAGGCTATTTCTAGTCTTCTAGGTTGATTGTTGGGGATTTTTTTGTGATTTAGATTGGCACAAGGATGTATTGCAAAAATAAATGTTGCAGCATCAAAATCCTGGAAAAGATAATAATTGAAACTTGCTGGTATTCCTTCTGTGAATAGATATTGGAGTATCAGATACATAGTGATAGTACCTGATGTCAATGTTCCCTACAGTGCCCAGAGATCTGGTTCACGGCTAGAAGCCAACATGTAAAACCAAAACAAGAGAAAAGAAAACCTGACTTCTTTTGCTTATCCTGTGTTTAACAGCTGAACACTTCTGTGTGAAATGCTTCGTGGTGTTGTAATACAACAGCCTCGAAGATTGGTTTGATGCTATTGCTGGAACAGACAAAATAGTTATTGTATTTCTGCTGAGCAAAGATGCCTAAAATACATTTTTTATATTTGGAATATAAAACCTATACATGCTGTATACACATTACACATGGTATGTTGTATACATCTGATGCTGGGCCAAGCTGATCTTCCTGTGTGTATTATTTTTCACACATCCCTGTAATATGCCCAGATAGTAGAACTGGAAGAAAAGTGCTGGTTGCACCATGAGGGTTATCAGCTTGTAGCAGACAGAGCCTTAATAGTTGTAAAGAAAAACAAATCATAAAGATTTCTTCAGTGCAGGGTTGCATACTTCTGTGCACCAGAGACAAATCAATATTGATTTTAATTTAAGAAAAAGCAATCAGCATTAAAAAAAGACCTTATTACCACAGACTTCTGCCACCCAAAATAGTGTTCTGAATAGGTGGAGCAGCTTTAAATTAGGTTGAAAGCATCTGATAAGGTTAAAAGATGGGGAATACACAGCAATTATTTAGATGAACAACTGAGAAAATGTGCACATCATCCCCTAATTTGCTAAAAATAAAACCCAAAAGAATTTGGAAAAAAAAACAAAGCCTACCCTTGCTCTTTACATTGCTGAATTTATCTAGTCATTTCTTTCCAGTCATAATCAGCCACAGATGGTTCCCATTGCCTGTCTCATCTACATGTGTCTATGACTATGGCCTGTGAGCAAAATACCTCGTTATCTGTACATTTCTCCCCAAATGCCATATGAAATGTTATCACGTATTGGTGTAGGCTATAACCAGCTTTGCTCCCTTGAAAGGCAAGGAAAGAACTGGCACATGGATCCCACCTGATGCAGTGTCACAGTGTGTGTCTGTAACCTCTGGAGTTCAGCAGTGCAGATGCAGGTTAAGTTAACTGATGGTGTCAGTTGCTTGTGATCAGGATTAAAAGCATCACAGGCTGCTCTGAGCAACATTGCACAAGAGTGGTTGATCTGACAAATCTTGGGGGTAATCTTCCTCATTAATACACACAGTCTGTGCTACCCAACTCTACAGAAAAAAAATCTCCTTAGAAAGGGAACACTAAAAAGCATTTAGTTATTGTAGTCTGGCAGGCGTGTTCTGCAACTTGAAATGTACACAGATAGAGCAAACCAGAAAAGTCCACAGGAAACAATATAAACAATTTGATTTGGAAGGCGTGAGCGAATGCAGTTTTTGTGCCCACATTAAAGGTGAGCCTGATGCTCAAGTTGAAACCCACAGAGCTTCTCTCCAGTGTGGAATAAGAGAAAGGAAAAATGAAACTTCTGTAACTCTGTAGCTAAGTCTTTTGAATTTAAAACCATACTCGTTACCTGCATTTGGGTATTTAAGATACATAGGTTTCAGTGGAAATCAGGTACTTCAGTGCTTTGAGAAAACTCTGCTGGAGGCTCAGCTGAATTTTTTGATGTCCAAATACTCCTGAAATTGTATTTCCAGTGAATTCTTATAATGATTTCATCTCCCTCAAGGTGTGTCATTTTAATCCTATGTGTTCTGGCTCATCTTGTAGGTTGGTACACACACTAATGATAACCATGATTATCACTGGAGGATAACAATATGAACAACAGTAGAACTTGCAGTTCTGCTGTCAAGGCCTGTTTTGCTGGAGGAAAAAAATCCCTTTGAACACCTTTGAAGGTCATGTTGTGAAAGATTAACTGCTTTATAGTGTGGTTTATGGAGCTTGGCCAAAGCACTTGAAGCGCTTTTGGTCATATATCGGCGTTGTTGCATTTCAAATGGAATCACACTGTAAATCTTCATTTGCTAGGAAATTTTCAGATCCTTTCATCTGAAGCTGTTTCAGTGTTACTTTGTTGACTCTTTCTTTTAGAAGGAAAAAACTGTTTCTGGCAGTTTGGTAGCTGGGCATGTCTTTAAAGAAAATGCTATTAATCAAGTAAGCACAATTACAAGGCAGCAGCAACTAATTCTGAAAAATCTCGAGCTAGATTTCTCAAACTGACTAGCAGATAGATCTGGCAGTGTGCATGCTCCATTTGTGAGGAAACAGGATGTAGATTCTACACACAGCTATAAAACCCCTAAATCATAAAAAGTATAGGAAGTAGACCAGAATTTTGAGCTGTGGCATGGTGCAAGCAGCTGATGAACCATCCCAGATTCACAGTGGCATTCTTCATACCAGCTTGGTGCCTCTATGGTACATTCAAGTCTATGCTAGTAGGTATTTCTATCTTCTGACTGGTCCCAAGTTCCAGACTGTTAGGCAACCATCCCACAGCTTGTATGGATACACGCAAGGCTGCATCAGTATCAAGAAACTAGAGGCAGAAAGCCTATTCTGCAAATGGCACCTCACAATTTGCATCCACATAGTTAATCAGTCCCTAAAAATATAGCAGCTAAGTAGCTTTGCCAGTGCTGTCTGACAGGAGCAGCCCAGGACAAGTTCAACCCCAGCCAGCCAACTACTACCTGTGATCACAGCTCAGTGCTCCAGTTGTCACCCTAGTCCTGGCCAGTTTACTCACACAGACATTTTCCACCACCACATGTACAGGACACCTGCAAGGAGGAGATTGTTTAAAGGACTCATCATAGGCATAGAGAACAGCAATGGCTTTAATCTGTGTGCTTTTACAGACTCATCATACAGCTTCAAGTCAGACAAATGCTTTTCAACTTATTTTCTTCCCAGCTACAGATATTAATCTGCCTTCTTAACAGCACTATTATTAGGTGAAGTATTATTACTATGAAGCTATGTAAAGCAATCTAAAAATACTATTATCAGCTCCATGGTATCACTCATTGCAATACAGACTAACTCATGCAGAACCCTCCATTACAGCTGCACCTTTCAAATGACTGATATTTCTCACCTGCAAATACATTTTACAAAAAACAATTTGTCTATATGCAGTTAGAAAATTAAATAGGACAGAAGAGAGAGAAACAGTGAAGTTTAAGCACTGAACCACAGTTCAGGAAACCCTTCCCAATATTCAGGCCGGTCTCAAGGAGGCAGTAAGCAATTTTATCCCTCAGACTGTCACCATAAATAATGAACTGTAAATTCTCATTGGGACAGAATCTGTCTCCAGGTATGCACAGGTATTCTACGCTCATATAATCTGATATTTTTCAGAAAGAGATGTAGTGTACAGCCAGGAGCAAAAAGGCAGACTTTCCTAGCAACCAAAGAATTCTCAGTAACTCCTCTTGTTTGTTTCTACTAGCACAGGTACACTTGAAAAGGCTATTGCCGAGTCTGATAAATACAAGTCTCTGTATTTAAACACAATCATGGGATTATGTATGTATCCTTTAGGGCAGATTAATTAGAAAGAATTGCCTGTTAGCAACTGAAAATTCATTTCCTCTCTTAAAGCTTTTGCTCTGCAATACTCATTTTCAAAATTAATGCTTCTCATTTTTATGCAGCATGCATGCTGCCCAGGTGCTGATGCTTACTCCATACAGCATAGCAGAAATTCTACTGCTTAGAGACTATTTGGATCCATTGATACAGTAATCAAACCTTATAATAAATAACTGCATAATTTTCAGAAACTGCATTTGCTGGCATTTAAATTGTGGAAATATAAAACTAAAAAAATATTCATCTTTGTCATCCTAACCACATATCCTATTTTCTCTTGCATGAGTCCATTTATGTATATATATTATTCATTAATGCATGACCCACATTCTAGCCCTCTAGTTAAAATGACAACCCAAAATGTTCTTCTGAAGTTAATTTTTATCATATTTTTTATTAAACATTTTCTCAATTTAAACTTTTAACATAAATACACAAGTTTTATGGCTCATGTTACAAAAGACACTACTATGCGTTAGAAAACATATATAGAATATATTGTAGTGGTTACATTTGCTCCCCTTTTTTCCTATTATTTTCATAACTTCTATTAATCTAGAAAAGCAGTATCAGAAAGCAAAATCCAACCTCCTAGCAGCACAGTCTACAACAGCTATAAGGACTATTTGCCAGCTTCAAAAGAAACTTTGGTTCCTGCCTGTTTTCAGAGTATGGTAATACCAGTAAGTTTCATGTCAAAAAGAAACATTGTACCTTGTGCTCAGTTAGTTACTAAAATCTAGTTCCTGACAATATGTATTTTTAAAGACAGACATACAGCTTCTCTTTTGCTTTTACTCTTTTGCTCAGTAAGATAAATAGATAGGTATTTTCAAAATAGGGGAATTGAATGAGGGACCCATTTTTTCTTACAGAAGTCACTGGCAAAACTCCAACGTACTTTCAAAGGAGCAGACTGGTACTTTGTTTTTACTGTTTTATTGGTAGAACTGAAAAAAATCACATTTCAGCTGAAAGACAGGATAGATGTCTCTTTACAACTCTCAAGAATTACTGCTAGAGGCTCCTGTAATAACATCATGCATGGATTTCCAGTTGAGTGTGTGATGGACTCTGCTTACTGCTCCTAGTGATCAAGATCCATCAAGGAGTAGATGTGATTCTCCAGTCCTGAAGGCAGGGATGTGGAATACCATGCCCAAGGAGCATGCAAAATAAAACCTGTGGTCTTTTTGCTGCAGTGTAGCAAAGGGATGCTAAGATTATATATGGTTTATACGCAGAAGACTCTTTTAACTTGTTTTTCAGCACACATACATTAAACTGTACAATGTAATACTTCCACACAGTGGGCAAAGAGCAGCTCCCAGGGCCATAGCTATGGAAGAGTACAGAAAATGAAACTGGCCTTGATCTCTCAAGCCAGGGGAGCCTAGACAGTAGGTGAAGGAGAAGAAAAGCTTGGGAAAATGTTGCCAGCTGCCTGGCTTAGAGGCACTCTGCTTCTTTTTCTTTTTTTTTTTTCCCTACCAGGACTCAAGCCAACAATAAGCCTACGCCAACACTGACAATACCCAACAGAAATTGCAAAACACACAGCAAAAGACATGGAATAAAACCACAAAACAGTAATGAAGATCCTAAGCTGACAATCCCATCTGTAACAAGTATCCTTTGTGACTCACTGAAATCCATGCTATTATGGCTCAAGAATCTTGTTCTAATCAGGAATGTAGGATGTGGGCAAAGCCTCTGAAATCAGGATGCACATCTGATTTTGAAATGCCTATTTTGGTGCCACTTAGCAGGCAAAGACTGCCTTCACCAGCATTCCCTCTGTCCCACTCACTGGTGTCAGGCGTCAGGGAAGACCTGTTAGTCCAGTGTTCGGTCAAACTTGCTCAGTCAGCCTACACTCCGATTTTGGGGTCACCTTTATAGAGGTTTGCTTTTTAAAGCAGACAAGACTGAAAATTTAGGATGTACACAAATCTGCTGCAAAATTAAGAAAATAAATTTCAGCAACATTTTAAAAACCCCAGCTCTACTACTATATCCAACAAAATACGTCAGTCTCTAGTACTGTTTGCCTTGAAATGGCACGTCCTGGGAAACACTGCCTTTATGGTTGATAGTGATTTAAACCAGGCAGATTGAAACAAAACATGGTGGAATCAAGGCTTTGAATTAGAAGTAGCATAAACAATTTCAGGGCTCACCCTCTTACTGGGATAATAATGGTACCAAAGTAGCCAGAAGTTTTATTTTATTCTAGTCAATGCATACATCTGACAAATGTTCTACCTCAGATATACTTAATTGGCATTTTACTGAACTGATGGACAGTAATATATTCTTAACAAAAATGAAACTGTATTATTCTAATTTCTCTGTATTTCAGTCTTCTGATGAGGGAAAAGAATGTTCCCAGCGACTCTATTCAACAAGTTACCTGCATTAAACAGATTTTGACTGAAGGATGTGTCTCATCACCATTTCTAGCAATGTCTTTATGAACTGAAGCCTTTGTCTTGTATTTCACATGTGCAGAGATTAGTGCAACAGGCAATTTCAGTACAAATCCCAAATTCAGAGTTTCCTTTGGAAATACATCAATTCATGAATAAAACATTGATTAGGTCCCTACTCAGAATTCATCCTTTTAACAGTACCAAAGCAACAACTTTGCTTCATTCCATCTGAAGGAATGAAGCTGCGCACCCTCCTTTCCCAATGCCCATTTACAGCGCCATGCATTGCTGAAAATGGGTGAAAACAGGTGCTCGCCACTCAGGTATGACCATATCTCTGCTGCTGCTGTTGCACTGTGACATTATTTGATAGATGCTTGCCTGGGGACACAGCACAACTCAGCTAATGTAGCACCTACAGTGATTACCTACACTTCTTATAGATATTCCTATATTAGTATATATCTTCCCAATTAATAACTAAATTAATTACTTCATTCTTCATTTAGTGGATGTCCATGCCTCCTTAAAAATGGTAAAATCCATGTTTAGCTTTGATACTGAGTTACAGAGGGAGGATGTGTTAGCAGCACTACAATGCACAGCTGTCCTGTATCTGTATTTCCTATTTGACCAAAGCCATCGCATCCTTGCAACTTTCTGTACAAAAAACAAGTTGCAGACACATTGCACCTATCAAGAAAATTAATGTGCTTTTTGTACTGAAACGTTTCTAATAATACTGAGCATTAGAAATTAGTATTTTAAAAAATCTACGTTCTATGCTGAAATGAACAAATACTGATTCATTAATATAGCCAGTTTTGTTCCAACCAAACGCTGGTTTGTGGAATGAAGTTTTAAACTATTATAGTACTTACCAAATTAATATTAGCTCACATTGGACTACTAATTATTTAAAAATATTTGCTAATCTGTTAAAATCTACTGTTCCATGCAATATGTCACTTTGGAAAAAGTCGGAATAACTGATTTATGTAAGCAGAAACCAGCATGAGACATGGCATGTCTTCCTTGCCTTCCCTAAGTGCTATAGAACATAATTAGGATATTTATAAATGTGAGTATGAATAAAGTGGGAGATTCTAAAACCATTTTAAAGTCCCTAACAGTTCCTTTTTTTCTAAGTATCAAAGACAGCACCAATAGCTAAACGTTTTCCAACACTGCAGAATGTTCTAAGTATGTGAAGACTCTCTTGCACCCTTAACCCTGTGATCTAAGACTACTGAAATCGCTCCCAGGTGTATAAAGCCTATCTGCTTGGGTCCTCAGCTGACATTAACCACAAAAGGATATCACACTTTTTTTAATAGCAAAAACAATCTTCGATTTAGTTCAGTTAGATATTTAATAGTGGGATTTGCCAGACCATCACTGAAGACACTAGTTCATCTTGTCGCTGCTGCTTGGTCTTCTTGTTCACTCTTCTGTGTCCTTGGCCACCAGAAATTACTAATACTGAACTTGCTTTCATTTTCTTAGATTTCTGTCTTTTACTTTTAAATGAGATATTTTGATCCTTCAAAAGCTCATAAATGTTACTGTCCTCTGGTCTGCGTTCTAGGGAACTTGATCCGTGAGACAAAGTAAGGGATCCAGAAGATGATGACAAGTCACTTCTTTGTGCAATGGACCCTACAGAATCCCCCAGCCAAATTGCAGTGTCCTGGGTGTTATTAAGGGAAGAGCCTGGTCTTTCACTGTGCAGAATGTTCTTCTGGTCGTCGTCCTTAGGTTCTGAGCCAGGAGGGAGGCTGTTCCTCAATTTGTTTCTGTTCTTCTTGTTTATAGATGTAGCTGTTACAAGAAACTTGACTGGGCTATTGTGTGCATGGTATGACACCATTCCTCTTCCTGGAGCCAAAAGAAAAGACACAATTAAAGAACTTTATTTCTCAGACCACAGTGTTCTACCATAATTACTCCATGAAATTTGCTCAGAATAGCATAACTCTTAAAGCCCTATTATATGCATCCAGTTTACACTATTTACAGGAAAAAAAATACAAAAATAATGTTCTACCACAAGTGTTTTAGGACTATACTAATAAATCAGCTGAAATATGGCATATGAACTTTAGATGTACTTTTGTGCCCTGTTCTCATTACAGCATGAGCATAGAAATACTGCTGACTTTTTAGCTGGCATCAACACAAACATAACACTGAGTTTTCTCCAGTAATCCTCACATCTTTTGTATACCCCAGATCAATCCTGTTCTACCTGTGCAGATCTCCAGAACAGCATAATGACATCTGTTTCATTGCAACAGACTCATCCACACTGTACAACAGGAACTAAAACTCATCCTTCTGGTTGTCTAGTTACCACAACAGATTCATAAGGAATTGACTGAACAATTTTTTTTTTTTAAAGTATTTAGTCAGTGGGATAATGGTGGTACAGGGATGATTTACACAGTGCAAATCGTTAGAATGTATGAAGAACAAATTGCACATGGCCAAATTGAGAAGCTGTAACAGTATCAGCAGATGTGCCTTTTACAGCAAAAAAAGGCAGAAAAAAATTTGAATTCTACAAAGTAAGCTACAATATGAAAAAGAGCTAGGCTAGCAAGGGGAAAAGTCCACAAACCTTATAAATCACTATATCCACCCCTAACTCCCAAATGCATTTCATGTTATAAGAAAACACATTCTGCTTTTACAGAAAACAGAGTCATATAAAGATGAATTATCACTATTGGAAACGGAATGGGGAACAGCCACGGTTTTTAAATTCAAAATACAGGTATCAAATACTATAAAAACAGATCTCTAAATGTAATGTTGCTAGATCTGTGAAATCTGACAAATCTTGATCCCAGATAAATGCAAGAATATATGACATAAACCACAATAATAAAAACAGAAAATGGAAGAATGAGAGATTTTTTGATTTTTCAACTATGCATATTCTTGTATTGCACTTATTTTCATCTAAGATAGGTTCCAGATTTTTACAAAGCATTTATCCTGTGTCACACCAGATTATTGCTGCGTATTTTGCTGAACACAGAGGATTTCATTTTCATTTTGTGAAGTTACATAAGCTTTTTTTTTTCCCCTGAAGGAAGCTGCAAACAGCTTGCCTCATAAAATTTGCCAGCTTTGCTCAGAAGCTTGAGCAGAATTCTGAATCCAAAACACTGGGGAAAAGTCCCTATTAAACACACTTTTAAAACCTTGCTTCTGGTAGTAGCTTAAACATTTGTAAAGTGATAGAGCGGCATTCGTATGTTTGTATTTCAAATGGTATAATATGAAAGTAACTCAATAAATACATCTCTCCAGAATGCAAAAACCTTGATCACTGTTAAAAAAAAAGAAATAGATACTCTCATATGTTCCAAGTCTCCAGTAAGGGGGAAAAGGAAACACAACTGATTTACTCAGTAACTAGTTAGACAACATGCTAATTTTTCAGTATCTGTGTCTCTAGACCTAATACATCTATTTTCCCTAAATCTGGAAAAATGACTGTCTGCATTCTCTTCTCATCCCCATATATTTGGCTGTACTCCAACAGGATTAATGCCTATCTCTTAAAGAGAAACAGTTGTCCTCACTCAAACAACTGAGACAAAACTAGACAAGTATCTGGATAATACTGTAAAGCTTGGAAAGAACAAGTATAATTTCATCACACAGCTCTAACTTTTATCTAAACAATACATATAACTTGGCAGGTTCACTTAAGTTACTGGCAGAAGAGAAGAAGAAACAGATCTTCAGTACTCGATCTGTTTGAGAAATTTCACTCACCAGTTACTTTGGGAATCCCCTGCAAGCGTGGCACTGGTAACGCTACTATTATACCCAGGTTTGTTCCAACCAGCAGTAAGCCATGGCACACCAGGAGGCTGGTCACAGAGACACGCTGCTGCCCTGTGGAGTTGAGCAAGTGCTCTGTTACTGAACAGGGATGACCCTTGCCTACATCAAAGCAACTTCAGACAAACACAATCAGCTGCACCATCTCAGTTCAGCATAGCACTCATTGCAAAGGCAAATGTTTTCCTGGATTATGATATTACACTTTACATATATGACAATTCAAATACTATTGAACTTCTGAAACATTCTGCCCTAAATCTCTGAACCACAGCATCTAAAGGTAGACACCGACTGTCTCTACAAACATGCTTTTATGAATAGGCTATGTTTGTATATTCCTATTAATAAAACTGAAAGGCATTTCACTTCACAATACTCAGTAACACTTTATACTCAAGACTCAAACCTGTTCATGATTACTTTTTTCTACTACTTTTTAACCTGTGAAACTCTATGAGAAGTGCTGTGTCCACCTGTCTGAGTTTGGGTCCCCGCATGCATGAATGGCATTGGCATATTGGAAGAAGTCCAGTGGAAAGGGACAAAGATGATCAGGAGACTGGAGATATTACAGGAAGTGCTGTCTGCACCTACCTGAAGGAAGGATGCACAGAAGACAGTCAGACCCTTTTCACAAGTGCACAGTGATGTGATAAGACACAAGAGATCAAATTTAGAGCATGGGAAAACTCTATCCTATCAGGCAAAAGCTGCATCACCATAAAGGTGGTCAAAAACTGCAATGGGTTACTCAGAGAGATCGCGGGATCTCCATCCTATCCAAAACGATTAAAAATTTGGCTGGACAAGAGCTTGAACAGCCAGGTCTAATAAGGTCTTCTTCACAAAGGATGAACAAGACAGACTCCAGAGTAAGTTCCAATCAAAATTACTCTATGATTCTATGGTTTTCTACAACACTATTACAGGATTGCTATTTTTCTAATGAAAACAAAGTAATTTTTGCTTGCAATGCTGACTAAAAATATGTTCGATTCAGTTCAGATGGATTTTCAAAATGGCCTTGACAAGTTTCAGAAATGGAAACTATGGTCTGCCCAAACTTTTGCCCAGGTTTATGGGGAGAAGCATTTAAACACTGCCCAAAGAGTTTCAGGTTCAAAACATACACATTCTTTGACTTATTATTAACTCTACATGTAAGACAGCAGTCATTCCATCTTCATCATAGCTCTCAAGTTGTGAATCACTTCATCAGTAGGTCAAGAATTTGAATTCCACGTTTGATTTAACGTGAGTTTATGTTCAACACTTTGGAGAAGGATTTTAATTATGGTGTTTCACAAATGAATGCATTTTCTGTCTTGTCCCTTGAAGCTGAGCTAATTTACATCCAAGAATATGTGAATTAGAGACTCACTGGGAAAGCAGGGAAGGAGAATCTTGACAGTAGCCCAAAGTACTTGACTGGAAAACAGGAGGCAGATCACAGTCCACGTCTTTCCTCACAGAACTTTACAAAACCAAAATATTAACCCAGCAATGGTGTGTTTTAAGAAGCTCACAAAGGGTCAGATCTGGAATCCAATATCTGTCTACCTAAAAGCACATCCTAAAACACCCGAAAGGCGAAATGATTAGGTCATCCTAGTCAGGTGTAACAAGGACAAGTAAGTTTAAAAGGCTCCATCTACTCATGCAGACCTTCTGAGACTCCTACGCTGAGTTCCATGAACCTATTATAGGTGTTTATGCTGGTAGGACACATCATCCCTCCTCAGCTAAATAAGCAAGCATGGTCTATGTTGTACACAAATTACAAATCTTCTGAAGTTTGCCTGTTCAACAGGTTTGTTGTTTAGTTGGATTTTGGTGTTAGGGTTTTTTTGGTTTTGTTTTGGCTTTATTTCAGATATTAATGGGATTAATTTAGTTTTCAAAACAAAGCACACAGAGGCACTCCTTCAGCACAAAAGAAATCCCAACAGTAATGCCCATATAATTCTGTGTTCTGGAGTTTTTCAAAAATCAGTATTTGAATTCTGTGATTTAGAGCTCAGGCTTGCTCAAGTTATATATGACATGCGAGTCCTCTCCTACCACTCATGCTACAGCAAGTGCAAGCCAAGGTTAGCTTAACTTAGAGCTTGTTTTACAAACTACATAAATACTTGAGTAGAATTTTTTAACTTCTAAGATTATCAAAAGCTCCAAGTACACTGTTGTCTCTCAATCCCCTGCAGAAGCAACATGCTCCCATTTTTAAACAACAGAACTTTAATGCTTTTTTAAGCATTTAAAAGACAGCATTATATTCATGATTTCATACTCCAAACCTGAAGCAACTTTTAGACAGTAATTTTTACCTGGGAAAACTGGCAAATATGTGTTACTATTTCCATAGGCAAAACCAGCAAATTATCAGCCAGCAACTTAGAATCTTAAACACTGAGCATAACCTAAAGCATGAAACAGCTACAGTGAGGTCAAAACAAAAATTGCTTGCTGAGAAATTTTGGAAAAGCAGGAAACATCTGCATCTGAGAAGACACTCTGAAATAACATGAAACAATGAAAAAAAACCAGAACAGATTAAAAAAATACTAATTTAAAATATTAGTTTATCTGCTAGCCAAGGTTTGAAATCATACTTATCTTTGTTATTTTCTGACTTTTTTAGATATATTTAAAATTCCGAGGAAAATAGTCAATCCAATTCCCCAGAATGTATTATTCAGTAAGCAGAGAAATTAACAAGTTAAGAAGGGAAAATTATAAACATATATGCCAAAAGCAATAAAGTACTCATCTTTAAATAACAACTTTTAGATTCCCAATCACAAAAAAACTGCTAAAATCTGTAAAATAATCTGACCAAGATCTTGACAAGAACTGAAGCCAATTATTAAGCGTATGGTCTTTTCTGTGTTCACCCTTCTCACGTCTCCATTACAACAACCACCAGAGCTGGATAAATCCTCACAGATCTGAATTCAACCCCAAGTAAGTGCAAGGACATTGCTACATATCTTCCTACATGGCCATGCTCTTACAATGTAAAAAAACAGCCCACTGTATAGATCTGCTGGGCTGACCTAAAGTTTTCTCATCTTCTTATCATTTCCCAGCAGTGATCATAAACCAACTGCATTTCATGGCCTGGCACCTGGTGGGGTGCTAAAAAAGCAAGCTGTAAATGCTCATAGTGAGTTTTTTTATTGTGGAGAGGAAATGATACATTTTTTTTTCTTTGCTTTTGTCATCTGTTTCCAGGAAACACACATGCCATTAGAGGATATATGGATATAAACAGAACACAGCAAGTTATGCAGAAATTATCTCTTTGTTAAACAGGTAGCCTGTCATCATCCATACAAACAATGAAGCATCAAGGTCACAGTAATCACAGTAGTCTCTTTAAAAGGGCAAATATTCTTAAAGCTGAGAGCAAAAACATGTTTAAGGATGTTCTTTAATAAAATACTAACTGTGACTATGAAAAAACAAGTGGTCTATCCATGTACAGCATGATTTTTTTTGGCGTAAGCTGTGACAAAGGCTGGTGAAAAACTGCCTTTGTTGAAGCTTCAACTACAGATCACAAACATTTAAGCATGAACTTGCTCTACAGATGAAGTATGTTGCACTAGTGAAGTGTGTGTATTTGTCTTCAAATGTTAATAGATTTCTCTGCTGCTCAGTATGCCCTCTGTTAAGATTACAGAGCTGTGCTTGAGCTCCTTAAAAGCAATCCAGCTGTACTGTGAATCCACAGTGAACTAGACAGTGAAATAAATAACTAGCTGGATCTATAACAACAATTACATTCTTCCTCTCAACCATTCTCTTCCTTTCTCACACGGCATTTGGTCTTTCGCTACAGAACACAATGTTTTATACATTATTAAGAAATATTTCTATTGATATATAAAGGTAGTCCA
>WEKY01001393.1:102053-148887 GCA_013390045.1 Picathartes gymnocephalus | reverse complement strand
TAGAACAGAAGGTGAGACCCCAGAGGTAAAAGGGGTGGGTTGATGCTGTTGCTGAGAAAAGAAAATAAACATTTTAAAGTTTTTTGGAGTGGATGTTGAGTATTATTGACAAACTCATGTATCTAAATCACATATGAATACAAGAAGCAGATTAATACAATTATTCCATGCGACAGAATCCCAGTTCTTCCTATCATCATCTTGGCATGCTCAGAAATTTCTGTTTCCAGAAAGTGCTAAAGCTGCATGATGCTGAGAATAATTATGCAGAGGAGTAGGAGCTGAAATTAGCTTCTACTCCTTCCTCAGTTTCTTCAGCTTCAGGAGAGCCAAATAACATTCCATTGATTCACAGAGATGCCTGGATGTTCTGATGGTAATTTTCCATTCAGGGATTAATTCACAGTTCAGAAACTTCTAAGTAAGATGGATGAAAGAAACTGAATGCAGAAAGGTTTCTCAAATCAAGAGGGGTTATGTTTGTAAGTTAACATACCTTAATTTTCCAGGATTGTGTTCTGAGGGGAGCTGCAGTCTTACACGAGGGTGTAAGACTAGAGTGAACCTGAAGGTTTCCTATCCAGCCTTGCATTTTGAGGATACTGCTGCTTTGCCAGCAATGATGGAATAGTACCTTGAGTAACACGATTAAGGAGAATTACCTTCTTCCTTTCTATTGGTCATCTCACTAAATTCTTACTAAAAACAAGGGAGTAATTCTTTGCTCAAACCTCCTTTTTCCTAATGATGCTAAAAGATGCTTTTCTTTAGCATCAGGAAAGGGACTTCATAGGTCCTCATTGAAGACACTTGGTTCTGTGAAAGTTGATGTTCTAACATAAGTAACTTTCAGTGAGCCAAGTAGAATGGGCTTAACCAGTGCTTAGTTCCAGATAGCAAGGGGGGAATTGAGACCTAAACCATGTTTCTAAATATGACATAGGCAACATAAATCACATCAATATCAACACTACTATTTGTTCAGTAGTTGCTATCCAAACACCTTTTCACCTATACCAGGATCAGAGACCTTAACGGGTGCTCCATTGCCAGTCCTAAGCAGGATATGTTGCTTCATGTAGCTGGTCTAAATGATAAACTTCATTATGGAGAAGAACCCCTGTGTAGTTAAATAAAAGACTTCAGGAATAAGTATCTCCAAAGTGGCTACATAGAATAAGGAAACTTGCCCAGTATATAAAGTGTCCATAACAACTACTGAAAGATGTTTTCAGTCCATTGATCTGCTATCAGGAGGCACTGCTTGAAGTCAAGTTAACTTAGCTTGCATTTTGAAGAGCTGCTCCATCTGAGTGTTCCTAAGCAGCTGTCTGTTTCAGTTTCAGAATATGCTCCAAGCGAGTCAGTAGGCAGCATTTCCCCACAATCTGGGGGCATGGCACTGGGCTAGCTATGCATGTTCTCTTTTGCCATGAAGTAGCAGTTTCTGCATTACAGAACTGGTCCAGTACCTAAGTTAGGTTGAGCAAATAAAACAGACCATGCTTGAAGTGAATGAGTGCTCCTGAGCAATTAGAGAAATGTTGGAAAAGCATTTGGTATACGTATTTTTTGAAATTGTTAACAGTATGGCTTTTTAAGACCTTCACAAACAAATACAGAAGCTTTGCTGCTTTTGCTTGAAGGTTTCTGGAGTAACTAAGAGATGCATCCCAGCTGTGGAAGCTGCAGTTTCTAATCTGACATGTTTACCCTCAAAGACATCAGCATTGGTAATAACTATTACATCGATGTAAAAAGTCTCTTGCACTGAGAATGAGTCACTGTTCCTGAGGCATTTTGGTAAAAAACAGCTGAGTAATGAGTTATCAGTACATCTTTGTGCCTAGCTGGCTTTTTTACAGAACAAGCCAATTTTGTGTTAATTTTAAACCCTTACTAAAACCACACTGGGCTGTTGCCCTTTAAAGACTATTGGCACAGGAGATTCCAGGTGTTCAGAGAGTGAAGCCAACCTGTATTTGTAGGGAAGAGTCAGGTTTTGATGGCAGTACCCCAAATCAGAACAATCAGTGCTTTGAAACTACTTGCTGCGACAACATCTGTCCCTTACAAGAACCTGTATGCAATAGAGTTGAGAGTAGATGTTTAAGGTGTGCTTTGCCTGGAATAATTAAACTGGGTAGTGGATGGACATTACTTGTAATTGTTTATATGCACACAGGTATATCTGCTAATAGGTGCATAGTATTAAAAAGAGCCTTAAACCTCAAAATGATGTACTGTGGTAGAAACTAATTACTCAAGTGTAATTAACAGAAGTAAATTGATGATCACTTTCAGAATATGTGCCAAGTAGTTTTTAGTTTTGCTTTAGAAACATAAACTGGATTTTATGTCGGTTTTCCTGAAACCAGTTCCAGAAATTTCATCCTGCTTCCTGGGCAGGTCAGCAGAGGGTGGTGCACAGGTTCAAAGGTGATGATGATGCACGCTGGGCCCGTTGGTCACACGGCTGTGTTCTTGTCAGTCCTAATCCTGGCCCCTGTAGTCCAGCCCTTAGCAGGTTGACTTGTGCTCTGTGATGGTGTGCTGCTCACAACCAGTGTCTCGGTGTCATGAGCCTCAGCACAGATACTTTGGGTGTTCTGTGTGAGGTGTGATGGAGGGCATTCCTAGAACTAGCCAACATGAAACTGCACTTACATATTCCTCTAGGTAACTAAAATAAAAGGTCTTTCCCTTACTGGTTTAGGGTAATTTGAAGCCTGCTGATCCAAGGGCCCTGACATCATTTAAGCCCTCGGTGATCTCTTTGGCCCTGGTATACTTCAGGGCTTAATATTCTTTAAAAATGAGTAATTATAAAAATTTTGCTTGTGCCCAAGGTAATGGGAGCTGAGTTGCAGTCTGCCAAAGCAGGCATTTATTAAGAGTGTGTGCAGTGTGTGTAGGAAAGTGTTAGTGTCAGTGTGAGAGCAGGGCAGGGCCTGCGGGGATTAGTACTGGAGCAGTGCTCTGGGTAGGTACAAGAAGTAGTAGTGAAGTCAAGCCCATCTTGCCTATTGAAGCATTCTCCCCAGCAGTCTAACCACATGGCAGCTTCTCTCAGGAGACAGTTCTGCTTGTTCAGCTCTTGAAGAGATCCCTGGAGCAGTCTGGTATGGATAAGGGTGGGTTATTGGGACCTGACCCTTGGGAGTGAAAAAGGGAGCAGGCTTAACTGACAGTAGACAAATGTGAGTTGGGCACATCGCCTGGAAAGCCTCAATATGAGTAACTTCTCTTCATTCAAACTATTTGTACATCAGACTAGTAACTTTAATATTTAGGTGCAAAGTCTAATAGGTACCCTGGTAATTCTCTGTTTTGCTTTAATAATCAGAGTATTCATCTTTTTGTTTGCAGCGTTTTCAAGTGGGCACTAATGACTAAACATGACCTTTTTTTGTCAGCTTACAGCTTTGATGGCTTAATACCAATGCTGAATGGAGGAGTTGAGGACGATGCTGACAATATGCACGTTGATAGAGAGTTTGCTGTTGTATCAGGTGGGAGTGGACAGTTTCCTGTTAACTACAACAACATTCAAATGGTTGAAGACACCAAACAACAGGAGACTACTTCTGTTGGACCAAATGAAATTGAAATATACACTGTTTCTGCAATGCAAACTCCTTGTCGTTGCAAGAATCAATATGCATTCTATTTTTAATTTAAGTATAAAACTTAGTCCTTTATTTTTGCACATTGTTGTCTGGAGTCTTGAAAACTTGTATTGCTGTAACACCCATTATATTGGGGGTTTAGTAGGTATCGAAAATCAGCTGTTTCATGCAATGTATTGTAATGGTGAAAGAGAAGGTTTATTAGTAATTTCTTAATATTTCAGGTAAACAGAAGTCCATGATGGCTGTTTCACCTTAACCTGAGGCTTGTATTATGTTGTGCCTTGCTTCTAGTTGCTATAATTTTGGGTTAAAGGAAATCCAGAAATAAGTTAAATTATTTGTTTAATTTTGATTGAATAGATAGTAAGAAGACTTCATAAGGAAACATATCCTAGCTTTGAAAATAACATGTTGTGACAAAACTATATTCAAAATAGTACAATAAATACTACAGAGAATAGTCTAGATATACACCCTGTATTTGGAACTTGTTCAGACAAAACAACCTAAGTGCAGGATCCTTAAAAAACCCTGTAAATAGAAGACCGGACATCAGAGTTTTAATCTACTATTTGGAACTAGTGTACCTGGGAAAACAGATTTTGTGTTTTTTACCAATCATTATGAAACAGTCAAAATGGTACTAGGATTGGTCAGTGTTAATGCTCTAGATTTTTTAAGGGCTGCTTAATCAAGATGCTTTTGGTAACCCCAGGATGTGTATAGAGTTTGATTAAAACTGTCTTGGGTCAGCCTTTTTTTGCACTTTGTAGGTTAAGACATGGAGTTGCTACAACAGTGCATTATTAAATTCAGAAACTAATTTCCTATTTATCAATTTTTTTCTGCCAGAATAATGTTTATGCTTTGTACCAGAGATCCCATTCAACAAAGGGAATGATAATTAATATATATTTTAATATATTAGGAATATATATATATATATACATATATATAATCAATACTTTAAAAGTAGACTATGATATTTTCCAGTGNTGATAATTAATATATATTTTAATATATTAGGAATATATATATATATATACATATATATAATCAATACTTTAAAAGTAGACTATGATATTTTCCAGTGATAATTACTAAGTGTTCTTATTTATGGAAAAATTATTTACGTTCATAAATATACTCTGTTAGTCTCTTACTATGGGTGCTCATTTTTAACCAATAATAACATTCTATAATTATCACTAGAACTATTCATTACCTACTTTTGCATATTAACTAATAGAAGTGCCAGATTCATTAAATTTGATTTGGCAAAACCAGCCTATAATGATTTATTTTTAAACAGTTAAAATTTTGCACTTTTCAGTTAATAAACACTATATGAAATTCCTTCTGTGCGTTTTCATCACTGAAGTATTAACTTTGATGTCTTGTTGGGTTTGTGGGGTTTTTTTTCCACTTTTAATGAGAATTCATGGTTAGTGAGTTCAGCTGATGTGGTTATTTTAACTGATGTAGGGACTAAACAGGAAACTCCTTAGTGCATCCAGGGCATTAGAATTGGACACATTTCTTATATTAACATATTGGTGTCTGTGAAGTATCAGTGTTGTAATTTGTACTTCAAATAATAGCCATGCAAGAAACTGAGAGAGAACCAAAATTCCAGATTCTTCCTTGTCAGACAGTGGTACTCATTATGTGTCACTTAAATGGGAACCCAGTGTTTTACAAATGTGGGAAGTTGCCAGCAGACTAAATTAACTGAATTAATTTGCATACACGCAGTAAATGCAGTCCTGTTTTGCACATGGGTTTATGTGTCCATGGAGACATAAACATATATGCACGTATCCAAGGATCATCACAGAATATAAAGTCTTTTAAGGTCATCACATAACTCTGTAGTTGCTATGTTTGCCTTGCTCATCTTTACCAATATAGACATAAATTATATTTTAAAGGCTGAATATATCATGAATTTTTTGTGCTAGTACTTTTGAGTACCACTGCAGAAACCTGCATTTCAGACAGACTAATGAAATCTGTTCATGGAAACAAAATCTATTGTACTAATTACTAACTTCAAAGGGGAAATGGCTTCAAAACAGTTGTCAGTGATTTTTGCATGCACATGTTTAGAATTTTGTTTCCTACTACTACTATTTTTAGTCTTCTGTGCACTCTGCTGTTGCTGTTGTATGGCATTTTGCATGTGGAATTGTACACATGCTATTAATAAACATAGCATTAAATACAAACCTGCCCAGTATGTTATCTGGCAAGCTGCTAGGTAGTACTTCCTGAATAAAAGCACTTGGAAACATTTTATATTGGCACCCCAACGAAACATTTCTTTGACTTACTTCAGGGCATACTGTACTGTGAGATTTACAACTAAGAAGAAAAAGAAAAGCCACAGTTAAATTACAGCTGAAAAATGAAAAAAACCAACCCTTCACCCTCTCAAAGATACTCAGTTCTTGTGTGTACATAATCTTCCATCCCAAGAAGGCATTAGTTAAGGTGGAAAGATCACTTTTATTCCACCCTTGAAAACACTGCCCAGAATGTTGTCTGCTGCACTTATTTAGTACAGTTAAATGAAAAAAAAACCACAAAAACCTGGGAAGTTCACATAGTCTTTGCAAAGATTAATATAGCCATATTTTCAAAATGTGGATAGATAGTTGCATTTTCAACATAAGAATCCATGCCACAAACTTATTGGTCAGATCTCATTACTTGGAACTACCTGCATTGTTATAAAGAAAGGATAGATTTATTTTCAAAGCTGTGTATGGAAACATTTTTAAATAAGTCAAGTATAGTGGAGACATTTTGATGTATTTCGATTTATTCTTAATTGTTGGTGACAGGTGTATTTCTTAATGCAGATATGAATAGCAGTAGCTCCATATTGAATGCACTGACAAATGGACATGCCATCAATGGACATTTGGATTTCACCGGCGCACAGCAGCTCAGTGGGATGGATGCCAGGCGTGAGGAGTGCTTAGCATTAACACCTAACGGAGTAATTCCTGGAGTAACTTCTCCCAGCAGGCATCGACTTCATACCAGTAACGGCACCGAGGAACCGGAAAAAGCCATGAGTAATTCCACCGATATGTGTGGATCTCTCCACCTGAATGGAAGCCCGAGTAGCTGTGTTTCTAACCGGCCCTCATGGGTGGAAGACCCTGGAGATACTTTGCACTATGGACACTATCATGGTTTTGGGGATACTGCTGAAAGCATCCCCGAACTCAGTAGTGTTGTTGAGCATTCCAATTCTGTCAAGGTCGAACAGAGATACGACAATACTGTCCTAGGCACAATGTATTTGTACCATGGTTCCTAGATGAATGACACTTGTATCAAATGCATATTGAAATTGCTACCAAATGAAACTGGGGGGACAGAATCCTCACATAGCATTAAATTTGAAGATTGCAACTTGTTGCTATTTTTACACTTTGTTTATATGAAAAGTAAACCTTTCATTTGACAGCCTTATACAATAGTTGTAGTTCGTTGCATGTATGGGGCTTATTTAGTGATAAAATAGGTGCTGTCATGATGGAATGTTTATTGTTTTCATTTTTTTATTATGGAATGTTCTGGTTTTGTATTATTTTCTAAGCTTGTGAACACTATCTTCCCTTTTTAGAGCTGTTTTCCCTTTTATTAAAACAATGTTTAACTGAATTTTGTGAAGAAAATGTTATGTATGTGCATCAATTAGAGGTAAAGATTTTTCTTTTCCGTATCTTCTGCTGAAGCTATGGTAGCAATATCAATGCCAGCTCTCACTATGCAAGGTTGAAAGTGGCAATCTTCTGGAGCTTCTCTGACTTTATAGTTTGTACATTTGTTTGGTATAATTAGATGTTCATCTTTAAATTTTTTGAACAAGTTGTTTAAAAATGCGGAGACAAATTTGGAAGAAGTTGCTGTTTCACTTTCTGTAGCGTAGAAGTGCTTTTTGTTGTTGTTGGACTCTTTGCATTACAGAGTGGGAAAGTGGGCTGCCTTTGTTTGGTCGCAGTTGGGTATGCCTCAGGTTAGCTCTGTGGTGGGTTTCTTTGGCTTCTCTCCTTTGTATGTGTGCTTGATATTTTACCATAGCTCACAGACTGGAGGCATGTTGGCACTGTTCTGCTTTGTATGCAGTTTAAAATTGCTGTTACTCGTTATAGAATTTGCCAAGTCAAAATATTTGGGTTTGACTGTCTTGGGTATACATTTATTGTCTTTTTTTTAACATACTCTTTGAAAATGTAACATTGTGTACTCTTTGGGCTATGCTCACGAAAAATACATTGTATTTAATGCTTAATACACAAATCAAAATTCATATAAGTGCACTATATGAGCACTAATACTATAAGTTGCTGCTTGTGTTGTAAGTGAAGAGTGGGGAAGAATATGGTAAATGAGATAAGCCCTCTGAATTGTGTTGATTTTTTTGTTCTTGTTTAAAAAGGGACCTTTACAAATTGGATTTAAAAAAATAATAAAGAAACATATTACATTGTATGAATATTTTGTTGAGAAAGTGTTAAATAGTTTACAAGTCACAATTCTCATAATCTTTCTCAGTGCTGCTGTGGAATTTCTTTTTGTTAGTATATGAAAGCAAATGGGAACAGCCCAACAAGTTGTCCTTGACGGAATTACAGAAACTCAAACTGGATATTTGGTGTATGACAGTTGTATCAGCCTTCAGCGTAAAAAATACTGGGTTAAAATATTGCCTGTCTGTAAAAAAAAATTATAGTCTCATTCAAATATTCTTAATCAAAATGGTACTCACTGCAAAGAAATCAGTGCTTGAAATTGTCTTTGCACTATACATGGTTCACTATGCACAAGGTGCTCACAGTGTATTCAGACTGAGAGTAGGATTGACAAGAAAATTGACCAATTCTTTTGCAGTTAGTTGGCCAGACCAGCAAAACTCCTCAGTGCTTTCTGGAGACAAAAAATTTTTAAAAAGCATCATTAGTGAAAGCTGAGTGTCACCTGAGATGAGCTGCTCTGGCATGCACATTAACGACTTGCTTGTGCTTGGACAACTGCACTTGGGCCCTGTTTTCAGAGATGGTTTAATTTGCTGATGTAGTGCCCAGAGGAGCACGTGCCATTGCCATTGTGCTGACACAAGACAGTGACTCTAGTTTGCTGTAGCATTTGGGTTTGGGGATCTCCTTAGTGTTTGCCAAGTTTGCTCCACATGCTTTCTTGTACTTCTTCAAAGCAACTCGTAATAAGCACTGCCATCTTACCTTCATGGCTGTAAACTGATTCCTAGAGGGCTTGCTTTGGCTACAACTCAGTTGGCATATGAGGGCGTAATGTTAGGTACGTAATTTTAGCATGATAAGATTTATACTCTGTTCATAAGGCAAGATTTTTAAAATCTCTGTACATTTGGTTTTCATTCACTTGCTCTTCACATGTTTTGACCTAAAAATACCTTGGAAGATGTTGTACTTCAAATTCAAAGAGAGAACTTAAAGCTTTATTTTAAAAAGCACTTCTATGTCTGTGTTCAGCCTCGTGCTGATAGAGAAACAGATGTCAAGGTTTGTATCTGTTGTCAATTTTAAAACATCAAATCAGGATAAGAATTCCAAGCCTGCATTTTGAGGCAATATATTTACTTATTGCAAAGGCCATCTAAAGTCTTGTTTTTAAATTATCCCGTAAATTTTCAATAGAACATGAAATAGGGAATTACAAAATCCCAGTGTGATTGAGGTTGGTGAATACATATCCAAGTGTATGCTGCCATTGTGAGCCCATACCACACTCACAGGAAAATTTTCATGCTTATTTGGAATTTTCTGTTTTTCAGTTTGTCTTGTAATTTGAGATACATGTGAGCAATAAGTTGTACAAGTAATGAGCTCAGCAGATGCAGCTGCACTTCTGTGCTGAACTGGTAGGTAAAGAATTGTCGAGCACAGAATGAGTTCTGACAGGTGTGGCTGTGTCTTTCCATATCACAAAATCATAGACTGGCCTGTGTTAGAAGTGACCTTAAAAATGGTCTACTTCCAAACCCCCTGCTGTGGGGTGTGGTATGTAACTACTGACAATGCAGAACCCTGTTTTTATATATCTTGCTGTTAAAATACAGAAGACGTTCCTGCTGTGCTAGACCAGCTGAGGTTGTCCGTGAAGCCCGTCAGAGCTCACAAACCCTCCTCAGGCCTGACTTGCCAAGTCTCAGATTCTGCTGACAGCGGTGCTGAGCCATCTGAATTAAGCTGTGCTTTGCAATTCCTGGAGAGTGCTGGGTTTTAAAGTCCTGGAGTAAAAGTCTCACAAGCTTTTTGCCTGGTAAAGGCGGTATTATTGTAGGACTGTTCATACTTGGGCCTTTTGTTCAAGTCTAGAATTTTCAAGACTTGCATCAAGCAAACATTTTTTTTAGGTGTTGTTTTGTCTTACTCTTACCTTGGTTCTGGACATGGCTGTCCAAAAGGAAACGTTTCTTTCCATCTGCCAGATGGAACTCGATAGCACCACTGTGAATGTCATATGGAATTCACTAACTGGTTGTTCTCACCATGTTTCTCATTATCTCTTTGACTCAATTTTGTGTGAAATTTCAGTTTATTTCTTTCTGGCTGATGCAGATGTTTTTGCCCTAATTTCCCCTAAATGTAGCTCCTTTCCTATTTTGTTTTTCAAAACCATATGCAGAGTTTTGGCAGAAATACAAGTCAGTACAGATTCAGGCAGTATTTTGATACAGAATATTTCTGACGGAGTAGTTAAAATTAGCAACGTTGGAAGAGGGAAAAGGGGAGTGTTACACTACTTCTTACGTAGTTACAGTCTTTAATATTTTTAACAATCCCCTGATTCCAAATAAAATCTAGTCTAAGCTTCTAACAGTGGTTAAGGAGGGCTTTAATTTGAGATATGTATTAAATTAAGATGAGATGCTGCTTGGCTTCAAGAGCCAGTGCAAATACTTTCACACCCTGTAAACTTTCCTGATTGCTGGTCTTGCACCTTACTGATAAATCCTGATCCTTGTTTTGGCTCTCAGTTGGTAAGCTAGCAAAAGACACTCTGCATTACAGTATATTTCGCTACTTTAACAAACTCTTATCCTCCTGCAGTCTGAAATGGAATTGCACCTTCCTCTTCATATCCAAGTTACAAATCACTACGGTGTTTCTGCCATTCAGATTACAAACGTAATACATCCAAAAAGAGCTTCCTCACAACACACGGAAATAAGTCCTGAGCACAAAACACACCCAGATGGAAAAGGATTCCTTGCTGTCCCACAAGCGAGAGCCAACCTACAGTACAGCTGTTACCAGTCACACACGCTGTCTGAACTACAGCCTTGCACACTTCACCTATTTTGTGTACTGCCGCTTTCTCCCAGCCAGTGAAAAACCACCTTCCCCCAGCACAGAGCTGCCCAGTTTGTGCAGTTTGTGTTTCCATGCTGGCACAGCCAGTGCAGTACGTCCTTTATGTCCCCTGATCTGGGAGTGTGGGGCAGCAGCAGCAGCAGAGGGTGAGGTAGCTGGACCACTCCTCCCTTGCTGGTGCCATTACATGTGACACACACTGCAGCTGCCCACTGACATATTCAAACCCTGATATGTTTTCTCCAGGCTGGTTACTAACCCGGTGAAATTCTTTCAAATTGTCCTTTTAGGGGCCTTTGTGACAAAAAAACCCCATACTTCCTCTGGCACTCTAATAGGTGATTTTTTTAGGTTTGGGGTGTTTTGTGGTTTTTTTTTGTTATTTGCCCCTAAATCTCAAGTATGGCTTCGTGTCAAGGTACAGCTAAAAGGAATTTCTTGATGTTCCAGGGTGGAAGTCCTGGTTGCCATGTTTGGAGTTGGGTAACCTGGGGATGGAGCAGTGTTGTGGATGTCCTACAGGGACCAAAAGGAATAAAAGTGTCACCTTTCTGTGCTGGACAGTGCCGTACACCAATTAGGCTGAAGCATAAGAGGCAGGAGTGGAAGATGGTACCCTGGGAGCATCCCATTTTGCTGCAGCTGCAGGACTGGGGAACACAGATTCACAGAGCAGGAAATCCTTGAGACCCAGCTGAATCAGGGAAAAAAAAAATAAAAAAAGTCTTGTGTAAGCAGGATTTACTATTCCTGGCAACGGGTAACTACATTTCTGCTGCACTGCTTAATGACTCCCAGACATTTCACACCTCTCATTCCTTTCCCAGAGCTTCCTGTCTCATATTGGTGCCTGGTCGTTCACAGGCAAGGATCAAAAGAACTCTGGTTTAAGGCAGATGGTTTACGGCTTATTTTAAAAGCATATCTGGTTGTAATTTCTTTTTTTTTTAATACAGTGCAATAGTTTATAAAGTAGCCATCTACTTCAGTCTGTTATTAGCGTTATTAATATCCAATTTAAAAGCTTTACCACTCTCAAAATCATACCCCACCCCCCAAAAAGCATAATGAATGTTGTCTGTGGTAGAGAAATGAAAGCTGGGCATCATCTCTCTCACCAAAAAGCGTAAGTGTTGATGAGTAACTTTGCTTTGCTTCCTTGAGATGGAGCTGCACATACAGGAGTTGATAACCATTTCCAAATCAGTAGGAATTAGCCTCAAGTGACTGAAGCGTAATCAGGGGATGCACACATTTGACACTGAAGACAAGTGCCCTGGCTCGATCACCAACCTGAGCAGTGTTCCACAATGGAAATAACCAAGTACTTGAACACAAAACTGAGCTGCATAGTCTTATTATATTTCTTCTTGCCAGCTAAAACTGTAAGTTAAAGGAGAAAAACAAGTTTGCCTGAGTTTCTTTTGCTGCAAAGGCAGGATGTAATCTTACTACAGAGGAAATACTGCATATTAGTCGAGTTCTTCTTTTGATGTTACTGAAAGGTCAACTGCTGTTTGTAAGTGCTACCTGGCAGCTCAGTCTCACCAAAGATACTTGTGCTTTCCTGTGGTAACCACAAACTTCATAATGCCTGCAGCTTTTGCCAGGGTTTGTACAGAGGAGAAGTTGGTTCCCTTATTTTATTCTCATTGTTTCTAAAAGGTGTTGTGTGTTGGATCAAGTGTCAATAACATTAGCTACCTAGTTTAGAACCTGAGTTTATTCTTTATATTTGACACAAAGTATAATACAAATATTTTCTAAAAATCAGTACCAAAAAGACAAATTATGAAAATCAGGCAGGTACACAATGTAAGAAGAACCAAGCGAAAACTATATGCATGATGTAGAAAAGCACTTACTTAAATGATAGTTCCTGAGATAAAGCAATTCTTCCTACTATATGATGTCCAACCAGAAAGTTCTATAAATTCTAGGAAGTGTGAATTCTAGGATTTTTTTAAAATGCAGCACATCTGATAAAATGCCTAGGGTTTTATTTATTAGATTATATTCATAATTAATATTTCAAATCTGCATTTTCAGCTGAAATTCTAGAATTGATAAATCAGAAAGATATTTTCCATTAGCTGATGGGTTGGACAGTTTCGCTAAAACTGTCACCATTTGCCAGATAGATCTTCATCTCGGAGCATCATCCTGCAGGTACAGGTTGACACTGCTGACAGTGATCAAGTATAACATTGTTGATCACCCCTTTTTTGAATGCACAGCAATTCTCTGTGAGCAGCACTGCCTCCATCAATAGGGGCAGCTGTCCTGCTGCATCTGGCAGATGGCAATTTTACAGGAGGCAGGAGTATTCCAACCATTCGTTTGGAGCTAAAGAATCACCATTATCCATGCTGGTGTGAAAAGGAACAAGGATCTGAACTGCAGTGGCAGCACTCACCTTTACATTTTCAAGGTGCCTGCAAAGCCAGCTTTTCCCAACACGGGCAGCCCCTGCCCATCAGCAGGACAGCGTTGTTGTGCTAGACCTGCCCTGTGGCCTGCAGGGGCAAAGGGCTGGAGGATGCAAAGTTCCAGATGGAAGGAAGGAAGCAGTGACAGCATGGCCATCACCTCTGGCACATCCCTCTCCACACCAGGACCAGCAGCCCTCCCGGTCCCTGGTGCCATGCCTCCCCTGCTGGGAATGGGACAGATTTGGCGGGCACATTATCTGCAGCAGCCCCATATTCCTCCAGTTGTTGATAAGCTGCTCTGACCAGCACTGCACAGCCCCAGCCAGAGGTGTGCCAGCTGGGTGCTCTGTCACCAGGTTAGCGTGGCACTAAGCCCAAAATAACAAGCCCTATTTATTAGGTCTTTGGTAGTCTGCCTGAGGTTAAGCCTGCCATGACCCCAGTAGTAAAAGGCAGAACAGCTGAGGGAATAATCCTACTGAATCCAGAGAGCAGAGAATAAGATCATCCCTTGGACTCTATTTGCAGAGTGATAGAACTGAGTTATGCACAGATGACCTCTTGGACAGGTCAGCTGGGTAGTGTGAGACTGAAGACAGCAAACATGAACGTGATTGCCTCTTTTCATCCTGAAAGAAGTTCAGAAAACAGCAGCTCCAACATGGAGTGGCAGTAACACTGAGATGTTGTCTTTTTTCCTCTTCTTCTATATCTTCTCCCATAGGAACCTATTTGAAAATATCAAATACTCTGAATGTTACAGATTGTGTCCCACTGTGATTATGCGCAAGAAAAGTTTGATTTATTATACATTTAAGAACTGTCTTCCTCCACATCCTGCTCCTGTAATATGTCAGTCTGAAAAAAAATCCTTTCTTTACCTCAGATTTCATTTTAAGACCCCCTTCTGACTTCTCAGTCAACATAAATGTGTAGGATTCCCCATCCATCATTACACTGTTTATTGCCTGCAGCCCCGAGTGCAGCTCTGCTCTCACCCCACCCTGGACTCTCTGCTGCTCCCTGAGAGTGTGCAGAGCTTGGGCAACACCCTAAAACTGAAGGTGAAGAGGCACCAGCAAACAGAGAGAAAGAGAGAGAGAGAGAGAGAGAGAGAGAGAGATGTAGAGAAACCAAAACTGATTATTCCAAATCTGCTAGGAAAAAGAAACCGAAACCAAAACAAGGAAAAGTAATACTTTGGATATCAAACTGCAGTGATGGAGGTGCACAGCTCACAGGAGGAGGGAGGATGGGAAGGAGGTCTCTGTCCTGGAGAGGACCTCCTTGCTTTGTGGAAGCCTAAACGCTGCAAGAAGACTCTGGAGTGAGAAGCAGATTCCTCATCCAATTTCCCACCCAGGAAGGATTAACTGGATCAAACAGAACTGAAATAGAGGACAACCAGCTAAGAGGTTGGAAGAACTCTTCCAGCAGCTCCTTTGTCCCTCTGTCCCTTCCCAGTGTCTGAACCCAAAGGTGTGCAGAACCACTGGCTCTTCCCAGCAAGATGCAGCACAGCTCCTTCATCACCATCGCCTGCAGCAAGCAGATGTTCCCCCACCCTGCCTGGGGCTGCTAGCAAGGGCCAGTTCCCCTACTCAGCAGCAGCCACGGCTGCCAGGAGAGAGTAGGTGCTTTTTCGTGGCAGATCAAAAGCAAGCTCCAGTCACTCCTGTAATTTCCACTTCCAAGGCTTTCAAGAAGGTGTGCTGGTGCAGTGAAGACAAAGTCCCCTCTCAAATGGTGAGGGGAGCAAATTGGGAGACAGTTGTGAGAACAGATGTTTGACACAGAATAAAAACAGGAAAGGGCAAAAGCAAAGTGGGAAAGGCATTTAATGAAGCCCCAGAAAACAGTTTGTGTGCTCCCACACAATCCCTTTTCTGCTCCAAATGGCTAGAGGTGGGTTTCATTGTACATAGGAACCTCTGAAGGGGTTTAATCATGGCACATTGCAGGAAGAGGAGCTCAGCATGTGCCTTGTGTAGCATTTAAATTGTGGGAGGTTTCTATCTTGCAGATTATTACATGTTGAGTGTACTGGTTGAGTTGGTTGAGTTGGTCTCTGGTTGCACCTACATTTCTGCTGTGCACACCAGCTCTGGTGCCCTCTTGAGAACCTTCTCCCTGAGACTGCTTTGTACTGTAAATGGGAGTGGCATTGTGCCAAGGAGTGTGTTTTGGCTTGCACAGGGGACTGCAGAGCACTTTTTCTAAACAGTGATTTGCTATGCTTTAGAGCACATGGGCTATGGAAACATATGGGCCTCTCTGCACAATTTAGATGTTAGGAAAACAAGCCTTTGTAAGTAAAGAAGTGGTATTGTGTAGGCAAAGAGACAGATTGAGTACTGTGCCAGATGCAGGGTCAGAGCTATAGAAATAGGAAGCTACTGAATGAACCAAAACCACAGTGGAATGGGGAGAGGGAAATTATCAATAAAACCCCAAGCAAGCAAACAAAGAAACAAAAACCAAACCAAACAAAACAACAACAAAAAAGACAGAATCTCATCAAATACAGACTTGATAAATAGAAGTGGCGAGTGTCAACTGGAGTGCAGAATAAAAGACAAATCCAGAGAGAAATAAATCACTATTAGCTGAGGAGTCTAAAAATTGAAACATGCTCTCTATTTTAATGTCCAGAATGAGGGCCAGTGTGAGCATCTGTTTCCCATGGCCATCAGGATCTGGTGGTGGCTTTCCACTACAGGCACTGAGGTGGATCTGCCCAGCACCAGGGAGGAGCGATCCTGCCTGCTTGGTGACCTGCCAGGGGATGGGGTGGGTGGGAGTGGTGAAAACACCACAGCACCTCGGTCCCCACTTGCAAGCTGTCGAGATCAGATCCCTGGAGCTCAGGAGAGCTGTCTCTCACTTTCACAACAGCTCTAATGAAAGCCTGAATCATCGTTATTCCCTGCCCTGATTAAGTGAACAAAGGCAGCAGAAAGCTCCTTGGGGATCTCTGTGGATTACTGACTGCTCTACCCATCCTCTGACAGGTGGCTGTAGTAAAGCATCAGAGAAATATTCCTGCCAGTTCACTAAGCTACTGACTCAACTGGCTGAATTAACAAATATCCCAGAGTCCAACCACGTATCTCTGCTATGCTAAGTGAGGGCCATGAGCCACCTCACTCCCTGAACCCCTATTGTTATGTGAGCAGTTTAAATTAGTGCTTGTTGTAACGAATTTATGTGCATTTTTCACCACCTTTCCCCTTTTGAATGTATAGTGTTGCACATGTGCAACACTGTAGCCAAATGGTCGCCCTTATCCTGTGTTTATTCTCAGGAGGGATAGAGTGCACGTACTGGCAGATTGCCTTGTCGTCCAGTCTTTCACAACACCCCTCCTAAAGCAACCAGAAACTGTGCAGATCATCCCAGTCTCAGCTCCAAGGAGGTCACTGACCTCCAGTTCCTCCAGCCCTCCATCCATACCTCGTGTGCATTGTAAGCCCTGTCCTCCACATCATCTATTACTCGGTGAAGACGAGATGCAGATAATTATCAGCCTACAGCAGCTAATGATGAGGCCTCCCTGGGTTTCACTATCACACCAGCTATTGCTGCAAACTAAAATGAATAAATTTTTATCAAAATAACGTTCTGAACTCTGACATTCAGCACTCCAGTCCCTCCTGTGGCTGGACTAGGGCAGCTGCTGGAACCGAAGGAGATGGCCCATACAAAGCCCACTTGTGTAGCTTTCATGTGTTATGACTAAGTATCTTGCTGAACTGCTTTAGTCAATTCAGAGGTAATGCAGACAAAACCCACCTTCTAAAACCTCCACAGAAGAATAGAACCTGGAATGCATTTCTGTTACCAGGTGTATACATTTGCTGGAGAGAAAGTTGTATGTGAATTGAAGAATTGAAAGAAATTAGATTACTTGAGAGAGTAATGTAATTGAAAAGAAGAGAAACCAGTATGTTGGAAACAAATTTATTTTCTACCACAGAAGAACTGTAATTGAAAAGAAGAGAAACTTGTTGAGTGAAGCATTTGGAACTGATTTGAGAAGGAAAGATAGTACAGGGCTCTTGCACTCTGAAATTAATTTCTTGCTTGATTTGTAGTATCAAACTTTGGAAATATCTATAGCGATTAATTTGAAAGTGTGATGTCTTGCCCGAGGAAATCAGGCATTGATATTTAGGGATAGAAAAATATGATGCTCCAAGCCTGTTCCTCAGCTCTTACACAAAGTGGAGCAAGGCATTGATTAAGATACAAGTGGTGTCCCAGTCTGGGCTCCTCAGTACGAAGGAGACGTGGCGCTCCTGGAGTGGGTCCAGTGGAGGACTGCAAAGATGATTAAGGGACTGGAGCATCTCTCTTATGAAGAAAGGCTGAGGGAGCTGGGCCTGCTCAGCCTGAGAAGGGATGACTGAGAGGGAACCTCATCAACCTCTGTCACTATCTGAAGGGAGGGTGTCAGAGGGTGGATCAGGCTCTACTGGGTGGTACCAAGCAATGGGACAAGAGGCAATGGGCAGAAAGTGAGGCACAAGAAGTTCCACCTGAACATGAGGAAGAATTTCTTTACTGTGCAGTAACCATGCACTGGAACAGTTTGTACAGAGAGGCTATGGAGTCTCCCTCACTGAAGAACTCTGTGGACGCAATCCTGAGCATTTTGCTCTGGGATGACCCTGCTTGAGCAGGGAGGTTGGACCAGATGACCCTCTGTGGTCCCTTCTAACCTGACCCATCCTGTGACTCTGTGATTCTGTGATGGTAGTGATAGGTCTAGATTTCAGATGCAATGTCACCAAGGTTTTCTTCTCTGCCAGGGAAAGCCCACTTGTGCCTAAAATTTACCTGAGGGTAGAATGAATATGCATCGTCATGAAATGACTCATGAACACACAACTACCTCAGAGTCCTTTTCCATGAGGAAAACAACACTGTTTGCCAGCATCTGTCTAGCACTTGATGGAGGAGCTGGTTTGTCCTTCTTATAAAAAGCTACAAAGACATAAATATAAAAAGAAAAAAGGATGGATGTTGCTGAACAGCACAGAGATTTCTCTGTAACCAAGAAATGGTTGGGAATGTCTCTCACACTGTTCCCACCCTGCAGTTCATAGAGCAGCTGTTCTGCCCCAGTAGGTGAGCTGCAGCCTCCCCACGCCATGGAGACTTATGAAACATCACCCTGGGACTTCTGAGAGACCGACAGCTCTTTCACTGTAGTTTCCACTTGCAGCCCTTTGAGGAATTCACTCAGTACCAAAACATGGGCTGAAATTAGGTGAAAAATGGCCTTGTGTGAAATTAGGGGAAAAACACGTCTGTGTTTTCTTCACTACAGATCCAGTAGCTCGTGTCACTCTGGAGAACACCTGTTCTAGGTCTTCTCAGCCACAAAACGTTCAAACTCAGCCTAGGAACATTGGTCTGAGCTCGTTTTTCCTCTACCTGACACACAACTGAGTGCGTTCAGAACTGTGCAGGGTACTGAAGGCTTTTATTGACACCTCTGCAGCCACAGGGCTGGAGTGATTGATTGGCTGAGTAATAGGAACTCTGAAAAGGAACCAGTTGAAGATGTACAAGACAGAGTGGATGCCTTAAACTACTTTCTCTTCCTTGAAATAGCTTTGTAGGGTAGACATGAATCAACTGCAGTTACAGTTTCATATTGTCATAAGGCTCAGGTCACTCTCAGGCTTCAGGGTTTCTCCTGACGTGCTCTGTTATCCCCAGAATTGTGCTCCACTTTTTATAAAATTTACTTTTTTTCTTACTGTCTACATTTATTTCTTTGTAAGAACACATTAAATATAAACAGGTGCATTGAGTCTGAATCAGGGGCAGTCTTGTTCAATATGATGTTTTCCCCCATGTATCTTTCTGACCTCTGAAAATTTCTCCCTAAAGGAATTAGGATTAGAGAATCAGAGGGTAAGAGGATAGGATCACTGGGAGATTCAGGCTGGAGGGGGCTTCAGCAGGTGCCTCATGCACCACTGCTCCAGCCAGGGCCAGCTGTGAGGTCAGACCAGGTTGCTCAGGGCTTTGCCCAGCCAGGTTTCATAATTCCCCAAGGATGGAGCCTGCCCAACCTCCCTGTGCAGGACCTGCCTGTCCTCATGGAAAAGGTTCCAGTGCGCAGCCTGAAGCCCTCTCATTTCAGCTCCTGCTGCTGTACCTTGTCCCCAGGGGCTGTGAAGGGCCCGGCTGCCTCCTCTCCATCAGTTTGTCTCATTACTTTTGAGCCTGCTCATAATTTTGACTACTACAATATCCTTTGCCAATGAGCTCGAAAAAATCAATATTTTGTGAAAATTCAATTTTCATGAAAAAGTGCTCCTTTTCATTTGCTGTCTCTGGCAGTTTCGTTTGGTGACCCACAGTTCTGTGAGAAACAGTAAGTAAATTTTCTTATGCAGCACACAATTTTGTAGAGCTACATCGTATTTCTCCTCAATCATCGGTTTCCTAAGCAGAAGAATCACATTCTGTTCAGTACTTTTTTGAAGTGGATCTATATAGCAAATTCTTGTTATTTCCTGTACCTCTTTTCCATTTTCATGATAACCTTTTGAGATGAGATGGCAGTATATGAAAAGAGGATGCATCATAAATTTACAGTGTAATGATGCATGCTGTTTTGCGCTCCCTTCTTTTCCTAGCAATTACCAAGATTCCCTTTACTACTACTGAACACTGAAATGGTGTTCTCAAAGCACTACCAGATATTTCTTATATATTTAGAGGAAATATAGAGCCCATCAATACTTGTGTGGATGTAGTTAAGATTGTTTTCCTTGTGTGACCTATGGTGAATGCTGTAACACCAGCTTTCACCTCTGCCTTTATTTCCAGTTAATTTGTACCATGAGATCTTCTGCAATCATCTGCAGCTCGTCACAGTTCAAATATCTTGGGATGATTTTGCAGATGTGGCCTTAGGGACATGGTTTAGTGGTGGACATGGAGTGCTGCTTTAACAGGTGGGCTCAATGAGCTGAGGGGTCTTTTCCAACCTAAACAATCTTATGATTCTCTGACCAACACACCCTCCCACCTCATGATGGATGCTTTTCTTCCTACAACACTTACAAGTATTTTGAATAATGTAGGTCACAGCATAAATTTCTCTCCCATATCTTCTTTTCAGCTGCTTATTTATCTCTACTTTTATATTCCTACTTCTAAAGCTACTGTTAAAGCTTTTCTGTATCCTTGTTTCTTAAAGATCTTGGACAGAGCGACCTCGGGGAAGAACCAAAGGGCAGCACTGTCCACTGGCCTGAACTGAGTTTTCAGAAAATGGTCAGTCTGCACCAGAAGGTGCCCACAACCTAAAATCTGCATCAGTTGTTAGAAACTACATGGAACTAGCCTTTCTCAAATAATGCAGGCTCTCAACAAACATTTAGTACAAGGTCACTTTTTCCAGGATAGATAGGTGGTATCACATCAGTGCCCCCTGGTAGGAGGAGACCTGGGCGTTTCCCCTCGGGCAGGAGAAAGCCTCCTTTAAGAAAGCTGTGCCTGAGTGAGCTACAGGCTGTGCTGCCATACGGTTATCACAGCAGAGAAGGGGAAGGGTCCTGCTCACCGGGTCTGCAAGGAGACAGTCTCATCCCTGAGAGAGGAGGACCATTTGTACTGCTTTGTGGAGACTCTGGGCTGCCCGGTTCTGTGCTGGAAGGAACCACAGCCGGTCTCACCACATGCCTCTTGGCAAGCAATTAGAGTTATGGCTTTGTTAGGGAAGAGGAAGAGCAGCCTCTGCCTGGAGCAAACCCATAACCTTCCTGAAACCAAGGTGGAGCTGGTGTAAATGTGTCACCTGTATGCGTTTTTCTGTAACATTTGAGAAATACTTTTGCACCTGGGGAGACTCTCTTAACAGGGAGAAGGTGCACGTTTCGATGGAAAGCCATCAGGAGTACTCACCTAGAAAAGCCCTGAAAGCCCAAAGCAGACAGCAGACAGCTGCTCCCTGCCATGGGCTAGGACTGTGTGGTTATGACCCTGTGTGTCACCAGCCTGACAGGTGATTCCTCTTTATGAGCAGAGCAGGAGGACTGGGGGGAGAGTCAAGGCAGATGGAGAGTGGGAAGTGCTGGAGCTGAGGCCATCTGTGTTAGAGCCCCAAGACCTCCACACTGTCAGCCCCAATAACCTGTGGTGGCCTTGCCTCTCCTCTGCTGTGCAGCCCAAAGGTGGCCCTGAGGAAGGACCGTGCATGGATTCCACGGCAGCACTGTGCACTCTGTGAGTGCAGACACACTGCAGAAGCTCCTGTTTGTGCACACACAACATCAGCCGGAGCCCCGTCCTTGCTCCAGCTGTGGCCTGCCAAAGGCCCGTGAGAGAGCTGAGATGGGGACCTGGGAGAGGACTGCTCAGAAATGCCTGCTACAGCTTCACAGTGTCATTGGTCCAAGGGCAGCCTGGTCTGAGAGGGAGTGGACCCTGAAGAAGCACATTACCCACTAAATGGACTCTCCTGCAAGCCCACCTCCCTCATATACCTCCTGGGCTGTCAGGACAAAGGGAGGAGCCCTTTCTGCTTTATGCAGGATGTGCAGGACAGCAGGACACAGCTCTTCACTCACCACAGGGCATGGAGACCAGCTCTCCACTGGGCAAGACCTCCAGGTGTTTCCAACCCACAGCAAATAAGGCATCCCCATCCTGTACACATCACACACTGCTTGCTCCTGGACCTGCCTGGTGTGCAGCAGTAAGACAGAAAACCTGTCTGTGGCCCACCCCTGGCCTTGCATGCCCAGTGCTGGGGGAACATGAGGGATTTCTTGAGCTACTGTCCACTTGGATGAAGCTACCAAGTGAGTAAGGGAACTGCTGTTAACCCTGTGTTTGTCACAGCACAGACAGACCAGCTCACCCACTCCTTGGTTTTTTTGCCTATTGTCTCTCCTACAGCAAAATCTAAGGGCTACAGAACTTAATTCTGAACTCAGTACTCAATATAAGGCAGAGGTCTGCAGATCCTTCAATTTTTATTACTTTAGCAGGAATGATTACTGTGCAAGAGGGACAAAAATCCCTTTAAATAAAAGATAGTTTTACATTTTTTGTTCACTAGCCTCAAACAATGTTAGCATTGAATTTTAAAGGTCAGGGCTGGAGTAATACAACTTACCAGTTAGGTCTTCACTAGCCTATTATTGCACCAATTTCAGAAGGAGAAATCTGAAAAAATTGCCAAGGGAGATCGAGATTAGGCTGGTGACAAAAAAGCTGAAATGAAACAATGACACTCATTGTGTTGGTGACTTTATTAGTTTTTCAGCTTTCTCCTGAAGTGTGCTTCTCTCACAGAACTTAAACACCAGTGCTGTGCCAGAGAGTCCCCTGGCACCTGGCCTGGTGGGTCAGACATCTGTTATACCACAGTCATGTGCAGCTCCTGCAGATACTGAGGGCACCACGTGAACTATACACAAATAGAAGACTGTCAAAGTCAGGCATTTTAAACTCTGTAAGTGGCAAATTTTCATGCAGCTCACGAAAAGGTTCTCATCATCTCTGAGAAGACAAAAAAGTGCTGTCCCCCAGGGCTCCTTCTGTATGTGTGATTTGTAAAATGTTAGGAAGTCAGCTGATGGTTACAAATTGCTTGACACTCGAGAGAAGGGGTAAATAGATGAGGAAAAGCTGGGAGATCAAGGACTCTCTACTCAAACAGCTCACATTTAAAAGATACTTCATTAGTATCAACATATAAACACAATGTGGAGGTACTCTACTTTTGTAAAGCCACATGTTTTGGCACTTCAAGAGCAAACATAAAATGTCCACATGTGAACAGGAATAAAAAAGTTAAGAAAAGGATCCCTTGCTAAAAATTTATTTTTTGAAGTAAATCTGTACCAAGTGGGGAGAACAGTTAAAGAGAAAACAACAGCTAAAACACAGGATGGGCAGCAGGTACTGTCTTTCGTAAGCAGGCTAGCACTTTACACTTGTTTAACACTTTACTTTGATCAAATAAACCCAGTTTATTTCGATTTCAAGTCTTTTCTAGCAACACAGTGATCTCAAAGTAAGCCAGGAGGTGGTGATGTTCCTCACAGAAATAGCAAACTGGTGAACAGGATGCCTTGGGACAAAGTAACAGTGCATAAAATTCAGCACGTGTGTTGGAGGATGCCAGGCACAGAGAAGTTTCTGTCCTAAGTCATCTGGCAAGTGTAAGAGCTAGTAATATCAAGTAATAGCTAAAGGAGAAATATTTTCTCTAAGAGTGTCTTTGGCAAAAATCTGCAGCTTTTCCACAGCTGAGAAGAATATGTTCAATGCTCAATGAGTAATAAAGTGGAGGGCACATGAAATGGGAGTCCTGATACACATGGAAGACTTCAATGCCTGAACCTGCATGTGCAGTGCCTTCACCCACAAATTCCTCTGCTCAGGCCTTGCCTAGCAAAGAAGTCCTGGCAGCCAACCCATGGCCCTTGCAAATACCTCTGGTGTAGAGTGACTTGCAAGGGAGGCTTTTGTGATTTAAGGAGACCATTTATTACCTCCTTGACTCTCATCAGGTTGATTTATAGCACTGAAGGATTTGGACCACGTACATGTCTGGAAAGTGTTTGCAATACCTCTAATTTGATGATGATTATTAGCCTGAACTTGGTGACCTTGATATCCACACTACAGACTGTGATACATTCAAAGTGCTCCAGTACTTTGGGGGATTTGGGGTAGTTTTTTCAGAAACCCTGGTAGACGGCTGAAATATCACAGCTTTGGATTTTCCTGCTTTATGTCAGATGGCTTTTGCACTCCAATGCTAACAAATTACTGCACTGTCCTTCAGCTTTACTACTACAATGTATTAGAAAAAAATCAGTGCAACATCTCCTGAAGGTGGCTTCATGTTGCAATATTAGTGTCATGTAATTCTTTCTAGGTCAAATTTGAATGGCATTTGTGCATTTGTAACGTAGGAACAGCCAGCTGAAAATGAAGTCCTGGACTTTCAAATGACTTGGCATAGCCTTCTGGGCCTGAATGTCAAGTCTAGCTAAATATGTCTTCAGGGGTCAGATTTGAGTTTTCAGGCTTCAAAAACATGTTGTAGTATCAATATCCCTTGTGCTTTTGCTTCCTGGAGAATTTTGAATGATCATGCTTTGCCAGTGTGATATTTTACCTCCTGAAAGTTTTTTAAGAGGTGATTCCATCCAAAGAAATGTTATTGTTTTTGGGGAGGTTTAAATTTTTTTTGTTTGATTACCCTCTGAGCCTTACACTGTGCTTGTTCACCATGTGTAGATCACACTGCAAAGTGACACAGAATCCACTTAATATATGGTTCAAATGCTGCCTTTGAAACTCCATCCAATCTTTCCAGACCCAAATATCTTGTTAATTAATTCTCATTTTCGAATCCAAAGTACATTTGTGTTTATTATAGTGGACCATGTTTGCTGACATAGGGATGAATGAAATTTTCTGATTTACTCTTTGGGAATTGTGAACATATCCTATGATACCTCTGAATGTCACCATTCATTTTAAAGTGCTTTAAACTAATGGCACTGTGAGGACTCATTACTGTGCTGTGATTCTAGGTATGTTACATCAGTCCTAATAATTACATGTTTGATTTGAGATTAACATATTGTGAAACATGCTTGTATTAAGATATTGTTTGTGGCAAATGGGGCATCAAATATAACAACAGTTCTCTCCACAGCATTAGAAGAATCTTTTCTCTTTTTCCTACAGGGCATACTAAATCACCACTTTCCTCACTACAGTGCTGAAGTTTTCTGACAATGTTGAGAAGTCAGAGGCCAGCAGGATTGTGTGAAGAAATGTGTAGATTGAATGGGATGGACAGAAATTGTATGAGTTAATCTAATGAGGATGAATCTTGGTGTAAGAATGGATACGCCAGTGCCTTCATAGGTTTAGGCCGAATTAAAAAGAAAATACCTGGGTTGGTCTCTCTTTTCCCTGAAGAGAAAGATATTTTGCTAACAAGAATTAAAATGAAACATACTTCAGAGTCCAGACATGAGACAAGTATTTTTCAAAGCTTCAGCACTCTGCTTATGTGCCAGTTTTGTCTGGAGAAGGTTTCCTCTTTTTGCATGACTGAGTTGTAATAGCAAATAGCACCATCTTGCCAAAAGCGAGGGCTTGAAATTCTCCCTTGCATTTCTCCTGAGAGCGTGGGCACCTGGCACCCTCACACAGCACACAGTGTGTGTCTGCCTGAACCTGAGGGTTCTTCCCTTCTGCCTGCAGAGAGCTGGCACCTGGGAAGCACTTGCACAGACAAAGCTGAGCTGCTGCTTGCAGCTGGAGCTGGATGCCGAGCTGAGCCTGCAGAGCTGCCCATGGCTGAGAAAAGGGACTCAGTCCCACTTCTGCTGCTGCTGGCCCCACTGCCCCACCACCTTCCTTGCATGGCTGTTCCCATTCACCTCCCAAAATGGCAAAACCTGGCCGCTGCTTTTGCTCAGAGAGGAGCCTGGTGCATGACATCCCTGGCAGAGGTGGTGGTAGGAACTTTGGCCAGGGGCTGGGATGGGAACCACCCCTTTCTGGCAGCAGGGAGATGTTCTGTTGGCTCACACCGTCTTAGGAAACCTTATCCCAAGACAGCTGCAAAAGGAGGAATAGCACAAACAGCAACCTGGAAAGGAGGCAAAGCAGCTTTTTCCATCCCAGCCTGACTTTTCCCCTGGCTTTAAGAAGCTGGCAAGGGGGCATGAGTAGAAAGAGCAACAGTAGTGGACACAGGTACCCAATAAATGTGTAGCAAGCAGGCAAAGAGCAGATTGAAGCCCTGTGTGCCATCTCTAGTGGTGCGTCTTTAGAAAGAAGCCATTCCTATCCAGGAGTTAAATATAACTTCCCATAAGGAAAGGAAAGCATGAAGATGAGTTCTCTGGGTGACCAAGAGCTCGTGAGACTGCCCAGGGCAGCATCCCTGCTGCAAGGGCCATGTGTGGATGCGTGGTCTTCTCCTTCCCCCTTCATAAACTGCAGACTTTTGGCACCCCGGAAAACAGCCCGTGAGACACCCTTGACTATAAGGGTAGGTCTGGGGCTGGCTCCCAAACTGCTCCACAGAAGTTAAGGGACAAAACCTCAAGTCAGAGACACAAAGGGTACTGATGGTAGCTTTACTCCTACTCGTTTACTCTCACTCTCCATCCTCCTGATATTTCTTCAGTTGATATTGATCCATTTAATATGTATAAAGCAAATAACTGTATTTAACAGCCCTAGTTGTGAGCAATCAAAGAGCTCTTAGAAAATCTCAGAATGTGAATCTACAATGTTTACCCTCAGGCAGGAATTCCATTAATAATTTAAGATGTCTGTGTGCAATTGAACAGTAATGGTAATTTTCAGCTACAAGGGATCAATCTAACAGTGTATTCCAGATGTCTGTATGCTGTGGAAACAGTTCTTCTCTGGGTAAATGTCATCTTTATATACAGTGAGCTCTGAGAAATTACAGCCATTTTTCTCGATGGTTCGTTTACAAAGCTTTATTGAATCCCAGGAAAAGCCCTTACAATGTGACCCTCAGCTTGCACACGTATCATTGCCTTGCACAGCCAGCAGAGCTGCTGCTGCCTTGCCCTGTAAGTCCAATGCTTCTTGAGTGCCCAAAGCCTCAGAAGTGAATCGCAGAATCACAGAATATCCTGAGCTGGAAGAGGCCCCCAAGGATCATCAAGTCCAAATCCTGTCCTTACACAGGACAGCATGAAGAATGACACCATGTGCCTGAGAGCACTAGGCGGGGGGCACTGGTTTCAGCGTGCCTTCCTGAGGAGCAGCGCTAGATCCACCCGGAGCTGCAGCAGCTGCTGGCTCCGCCCAGGGCACAGCCACACATCAGACTCCTGAGGTCAGACGGTGCACTTACCCATCGCACAACGCGCTGCTTCTGCAAGAAAACATCTTTCGGGAGGATGCCTGGCTATCAGCCTGGTTTCACGGTGGGATCCAAGGCGACAGATCCATGGTGTGTCGGCCTGCAGGGTCAGCAGCTCCGTGCCAGCCTGGTATGGGCTCCTCCCTCATGGGGAGGATTGGTTGCATAGGTACGGAAAAGGCTCCATCAAGACCAGGGTGTAAACCTCTGCAAAAAGTATTTTCAGGGAGGGCAACAATTGAGAAATCAAGTAAGGAATATATCAGTGCAAATAAATTCCAGATGAAAGTAACAACTGTAAGAACATGCAGCCCAGGCACTGCTTTGTCTGGAGGCTCCTAAAATCTCTGCTGACACGGTTTCCCACACGTGGGCAGCGCAGCCCTTGAGGTACTGTAAATAAAATGCCATAACACCCCCTCTGGAAGGAGTACACCATTAACTAAGCTTTGGTCCAAGGTCTCTGCCGGCTGCCTTTAGCTGGAGGGTGGTGCCCAAGGCTGCCTTCATCCTGCTTCAGAAGGTGCCAAATGCTCTCCATGCTGGTTGTCCCTATGGAAATTTTACCAGCTGTGGTAGTCACTGTAACAACAAAAACCAGCCTGATAGTCAAGGCTAATGGTGGGGGAGGGGGAAAATAATCCATTTTTACTGGACTTTTCTGAATTCAGCCTCCCTCGACAAGGATGATTATAGCTAATTAGGCAGAACATGGTAACACTCACATTTGGATGTGTGGTGTCTCGATGGAAGAGGAAATTAAATAGGATGTGATCAGAGAGCTGCAGACAAAGAGAAAATGAGGCCAGTTCAAACGAGTAGCTTTTCATCAGAGAATAGATGAATAGATTAGGCAATTTATTTTGTTGTACCTAGAACATTAATGAGCATTACGTAGTATTGTAATTTGCAATTCAAGGAGGCATCTGACATACCATCCTTGAGGGCATTGTTTCCCTCCTGCCCTGAGCAAACACTCACACACACACACACTTCACCAAGTGTCCTAAGCAAATGTGATTGTTAAGTGCCCAGGATTGTCATGCTGGAAGAATGCCAGGCCTCAGCACACTGAGGAGCAAAATAAGGATTACGGAATCATTAAGGCTGGAAAAGCTCCTTGAGATGAAGTCCATCTAGGAGGCGCAAGGTGGACCAGGTGACTGGGTCCAGTGGAGGCACTGGCAGCTTTGGCACAACTCAGAGACACCTGGCAAAATTTCTGGATGTCTTTTGATATAGTACAGGAACTTTAAATGTGGGCAGTGATTTGTGCTGCTTTGGTTGCTAGCAGGTGTGATCCCAGCTCTGAGACACACAGCTCTGGTCTCACCGTCCTGCAAAACTACATCCCCAAGCTTGTAGCGACTTGAAAATTCAGATCTTCAGGCAAAGGTCTTTTTTACATTACTCTACCATATAAGAACTGGGAAATATATATACTTTGAACTGACAGTACTTCTTTCTTGCCTGCTGTTGGCAGTGCCCCCAGTGTGGTCAGAGACAAGAAGTAACCTGACGTGGAAGCAGGAATCAGGCTCTGTCATCCTCCTCAGCATGAGCAAACAGCAGGATTGCACCCAGTGGTCACTGTCTGCAATCATGGTCAAACACCAAACACCTGTCCATGTGCAGCTGGTGCAGAAAGCAGGGGATTGAAAAATTCTCTCTGATTAAAGGTAATGTCAAGGGAAATCCCTCGGGCTATGAATTCTGCACAGCACAAATGGGGAAATTTCACCAACAATTCCTGCTTCACACTCTCCCCGTACCAAAATTGCATTACACTTTCAAGCTGGGCACCTGGCTCTGAACACCATTTTTGGACAGTGATTTTCTCTCTCTTGCGAGCTGAAAGAACAAAATAACAAAAAAGTATATGAGAAAATTATTGCCTCAGCAATAACCTCTCCATAACCTGGGGGAGGAGGAATCATGTGCAAAAAAGACTTCACAGTAAGATATAACAGTTACCAATAAAAACTTCAGGCTATGTCACTGAAGCTGTATATTAGCCATTCAATTTCCAGAATCTATTTTAATTTAGCCACTCTCCCAAGAATATGAACAAGGTAAATAAAAGGCTTCACAGGAGCAGAAACAACAGTGAAGCTACAGAGGAATCTGAGCAGGGACTGGCAGCTCAGGCTTCAGGCAAGACGGCAAATAACCCAAGACCCAGAGCTCAGCAGTGTGTGGTTTCTCCCAGATGCCTCCTGCTGCAGCATCGTTCCTTGCAGGAGAGCCTGGACACTGCCACATGAGGAGGGCAGCTGATGGCTGCCTGTACAGTGAAGGCCAGGCAGTGTGCATGGAGAAACTGTCCCTAGACTGAGGGACAGGGCATCGCTCCCTAGGGCTGCCAGCCACCCCTTTCCATAACTGTCCTGCTTGCTAAACAGTGTTTTAAATAATAAAAAAAAAAATAGAATTAAAATTAAGCCAAATCTTAAGATAAAGGGGAATAATAACCACAGCCCCATTAAAAAATATATTGGCTGCCAAAATGTCACCTTCTACTTTGCCCTTCTGAGAATGTGCTATAAGTTCCCAGCTTGCTCCATCCTTGCTTCCCATCAGTTTGCTGTGGACTTGAACACATTGATACCTCCTGTCTCCTTCTGCCTTCACTTTCACATAGGGATGGTGTGATAAACTTATTTTTGCAGACCACACAGAAATTCTCAAATAAAAACTTTTTGGTCTTTAAAAGCAAGTATCGATATTTTTCAACTCTTCTAAAAATACGGATTTCATTTTTTCTAACTGCTGCTATTTTTTAAATTTTGTTTTCAAGCACTTTTCAGAGAAGAGTTAGTGTGAGAAGCTGCTTGAGCAAAGACGGACTGAGAACATCAGTATTCAAAGAGGGACCTGGCCGTTCAAACCTCAGCCTATTCACATTCCATTAAAGCACCACTTCTTATACTGCATGTTTGCTGATTTGCTTATTTCTGAGAGAGAAAGAACTTACATAATACCTAGTTCAGGTAAAAAAAAAAAAAAAATCAAAACCTTGTACAAACAATTTATGGGTCTACAACAGTAGCCAAAAACTACATCATAGAAAGCTTGCCTGAAATATAGCAGCTTACAAGTTGCACTGCCCAGCTGAACCAGGCTCCAGTCAGTACCTGTACTCATTTGGATCAATGGGTATCCCAGGTTGCAGAGATCCCACGTGACACCAGCATCCTGGTGTCAACTTTCCACTCATAGAGACCTTTTTAAAATCTTTTTTTAATGCCACTAGCTGCTAGCTGTCTCTTTCATTTCATATCTTCCCTAAGGGTGAGCGTGACATAATCCTTGCAGATGTCATTCCTGCACAACGGGGAGGAGAGACAACACTAATGTTATAATCCTAGCTCCTGATGCCATTCCTTCGCTGTCCTGCTAAAAGGATCAGCTCATCATCTGCAAAATAAACACAGGGTCTGCTGGGGAAGTGACAAGAAAATGTGTAATAGGGCTCGTACTCACGGTGCCTCACCTACGCTTGCTCATCTGGCTCCTGCAAAGCAGAGCGGGGGTGGCCCTGGCCCCGTGGGAAAGGACTGGGGGCGGCCAAAAGCTTTTCTTTTTGAATGTCTCCAGACTCTCTTTGTGTGTGAATGGAGACTTCCGTGGGCCCAGTATGGACTGCAGGCAAATCTGCTTTGGGCAGAGGTCTGGCTTTGAGCTGCAAACTGCATCAGAGGGGAAGCTGCTATTCCCTGGATGGCACCGTGGGAAAAGGCGTGGGATTGCCTGAGCAGCACGGCTCAGGTCAGGTCAGGTCTGTGTCTGGTCTTTCTTGGTGGAAATCTAGGTCCAGTGATAACTGGAGAGGTGTTGATGCTGATACTGGAAGTGAATCTTGTGTAAGGCAGGTGAACACAAGCCAGTCTTTTCATGAGTGGGTAACAGGACACAGGAGCAGAGAAGTGTTTTAGTATGAGTGTCTCAAGGTTTCTATTGGTACTGACTTCAAGCTTTGCTTCTGTCCGTTTCTAAACTGTCACATTTTAAGTGCTACCATCCTATACATTAATATTTTCAACACTTTAGAGAGCAATTTCAACTTACAGACACCTGTTTATTTTCCTTGTTGGTTTTTTTGGCAAATTTCTTTTACTTTCCCCATGGTATGATTAGCAAATCTGCACTTACCCAGGTATTGTGAGCAAGACATTTCGTGATGACAGAGGGAATCATAAGGAGTAATTTAACGTGTCCAATCTCAGAAAAGTCCAGCAACGTTTGCATTGTGAAAAATCAAGACCTGCTAATATAACAAAATGAATTCCCAGTTGTTCTGGACCTTGTGAAAACAAGACTTCTACTCAAAATATAATGTAAAACATATTTGAAATTCCAATTGGCTTTGGTGAAAGCTGTAGGAATTAATTTTACAGCAGATTTGGCCACAGAAGATGAAAAAGAGGGCAAAGACAGGGTGACAAGACACGGTGCATGTAGATAGTAGTGATGTGAAAATCAGTAGGAATTGTGCTTGTGCATGTGAATGACAGTTTACTCCCAATTCCCAGTCTTCCACAGCAGCACCTGTTCTTTGGGTTCATTTTTGTTCATCTTCACTCTTGATTCTTACAGTAGGCTTCTAGTATACACAAGAGAACTGGCTGGGCTTGCTTTGGGCTAAATAAATTCAGAAGTTGCAGAAACAGCTCTCTATTAGCATAAAGCAGATAAATTGCTGCTTATAAACCAATAAACTGTGGCTTCACAGGCACACTACCACAATCAAGAAAAACACCTCTTGAAGGTCTGCATGTTCTCTAGGACTGGACATGAGCCCATGGCCCTCTGGAGCACCCTGCCCCGTGTCCTTCCAGGGCACACAAAGGGACAGGGACTTGCTCATTCTATCCTTGTCTCATGCCAACCTCCACAAGGCTCAAAGCTGCTACTTTTGCAACAGGATTAAAGTGCCCTTCTCCTGCTCCATGACTTTGCCAGACATTTGCACCTCTCTTCAGGCCTCCCTGTGAAAAAGTGAGACATAATGTCCAGCAACACCTTGCTGCTGCAGAGGACTGTTTCCCAAAACAGTCCCAAACATGACTGTATGCCTAAATAAACCTGTGGTGTGGGACCCCCTCCCCAGCTTCTCAGGCACACTTTGGAACACAAAAGAGGACACACATCGCCAGTGCTTGAGCCTTTCATGCCCAGGTCCCAGGACATGAAGCCTTGTGAAATTAAGGAAGTGACATCCCATAGATGTTTCTTGGACAAGGTTCAGCTCCACTGGAAAAAATTCATTTCTTCCCAGAGCCTATAACCTCACTGTCGTTTGGGTAGGTGTGGTAGTGCTGCTGTGCCCACCCACGCACACACAGACATCACAGTGGCAGCGAACACAGCCGTTCCAGGTTGGGAGCTTACACCTTGCACAGAGGGCAGAGTGGCAGAGGCACCAGCTCACGATCACCATATAGGCCTGTGTGCAATTCTAGGCTGTTTTCTCTCACCCTTTTCAAGGAAAATTTCACCTTCCTTTGCTATAAATATGGTCTCTTCACTGGAAATCTCCTGTTTCCTGAGTTGCAGAATATATTGAAAGAAAATTGCAATAATGAAAACACCACTTGTCCACCGGACAAGTTCCATGTTGCTCCAGTCATATGGATGGCTAAACTCAGAAAATCCCATTGCTGTGGAAGTTTATTTAAGAAACTCAGAAGTAGTGTTCTGGCACGAAACTTCTTGCTACCACTGTGAGCATTTCAAACAGCTCTGTTCACTTCCAGGTGCTGAAGTAGTAATAAAAATACAGCAGCCCAAAATAGTTGTCAAGTTTTAATTTGTCTAAAATTTATCATAAACAAGATGTGGGAAGCTGTGAAATGGCCTGAGGTACAGCAAAACTAAAATACAAATAATTACATAATAAATTACATAATCCAGGGATTCCCTTCTCCTTCGTCCCAAATATGGAAAAGGTTTAGAAAAGCTGGTGATATATTTTCATCAATTTCTATTTGACAGAAACCACCATGGAATATCTTTATCCAAGAAAAAAAACAAAGAGGACACTTCGCAGGGCTGTAAACTTGCGTCAGGATCATTTAAGCATGGGCTGATAAGGTTACTCTGTTTATTTGCTTTTTCTTTATTGTGCTGATCCCCATGGATGAAACAACAAACTTGTCTCAAGTGCTTCAATGGATTCTTATCTCTGAAATAAGAGTTAGGGGATGGTTCTCTGCGGACTTCTGGGGAGCTGCATGAATTCAGCTGTCCTTGTGGAACTGCGCAAGGTTCCTGCCCGACGCCCAGGCCAGCCTGTCCAGGTCCCTCTGGATGGCAGCATCGAGCCTGTCCATGGTACCACCGTTCCAGCTCGGTGACATTGGCAGCCTTGTCAAGGTAAAGGGCTCTTCATCACTTCCTCCAGGGTAATGGTGTCAAACAGGACGGGTCACAGGACAGACCTGCAGGACTCCACTCATGACCAGCTCCCAGGAAGAAGGTATATGACCCACTAACCATGATCCTCTGAGCCCAGCCGTCCAAAGAGCTGCTTACCCATCCAGATCCCCACCCATTCAGACTACAAATTCCAAATTTAGATGCATGAATGTTATGGGAGACAACATTAAAAGCCTTGCTAAAATTTAGACTAACTGCACCCACATCATTGAAGCTGAAGTAAATGAAATCCAGTGCTCTCCTTACATTCAGAGTTGTGGTCATTTTGTCACAGAAGGCAAACAGGCTGGGCAGGTATGATTTGCCTGTGTAAAGTTGTGCTGAGGGCTCTCATTCTTCTTTGTGTGCCCAGAAACAGACTCTCTGATTTTCCCAGAGACTGGGAACAAGGTTGATTAGCCAATCATTCCCCAGATTTTGCTTCTAGTTCTTTTGAAGGCAATCATATATAACATCCTTTTCCACATGCTGCTGCATACAAAAGGTCATCACATCTAGCATAATGTATGTAAAATCCTTTCACATCTCTCCTGTGGTCATCTTTTTGATCATCCCTGAAATTATCTGGGGGGAGCAGAGGGGTGGAATGAGAAATGCTCATGTCCCTTTTAAGGGAAATTCTCCTTCAGACAGCTGGGAATTCCAATCCTATAACAATCATTTCTGCTCCTACTGCAGAAACCCCGTCCCTAAAGCCTGTCCAAGTTTAGCAGTGCTGGACAAGGAGAAGTGGCTCTGCTGTTACTGTCTCCTCGTGCTGGAAGCATGTACAGAAGTTGCCAATCCACAGTGTGCCTCCACTACCACAGACTGTCCACCAGTAGCAGTTGGCAGGTAAGGAGAAAGATAAGCTTTCAAAGGTTCATTCAGTATACTGAGAAAATGAAACACATCCACTCATCTTGTCTACTACACCCCTCCGAAACACACACCCACATGCAAACAAAGAGTGAAAAAAAAGAGTGTGTGTGAGATCCTGGTCTACCTACCAGGAGGACGTGCCCTAGGTCGTTTCCATAAAAATACAGAGATCTCAGAAACAAAAAATTTTGTTGACCAGTGTTTTCAAGGTGCTAATGAAACAGCCTCCAGCAGCTGCTTGCTACAGAGTAGAGATGCCTTACCTGTGTTTTTGCTGGGGGAAATTTCTGCAGTCCAAAAAGACACAGGTGAAGGTCCAGCATAGAAAGGAGCCACCCACACTGATAGCATATCCAAGCCTGTGGCTCTAGTTCTTACTTCAAGCAAGAAATTGATCTAGAAAGGATGGGGCAATGAACCCTCCTAAAGTTAGATGAAACTGTTAAAATAATATTTACATCAGTTTTGCAGATGAAGATACACCTGTTCTTTCTGAGCTTTGGTACAAACCTTTTCAACTTGTCCTCCAGAAGTTCCTTTGTTTTCATCTTCTATCACTAATAGCATTAGATAACAGATCTCTTCACTTAACACTTCCAGAAATATAAGTGTCTGACATCTGCCTCTATCACCTATGGAAAATATGAACAGTTTACTCATGGATCTTAATATTTGTGCTTTTTTGAGAACCTTGCTTAGCTATGGCTTGACAGTGGGTGGTCAAATATAATTTTGCCTGTTTCTGCTCTGTCAGACACAATAGGACAACCCTTGGCCTCCGACTTGAACAATGAAGGTTCTTTTTCTTCCCCTGAAATCTTCATGGACATGAGTGCTACCTTCTGGCCAGTGGTGCCTTCCATAAAATTAACAGCTATAGATGGTAGGACACCCTGGAAACCCACTTCTAACAGTTTTTCAGTATTCTCTTGTACAGCATGACACAATTCTGGCCTTGCAAAAAGTCACCACTGCGCTGACACATAACAGACTCCAGTCCTTTCATGAAAGCTAGTAGGAGTGTCACATAATTTGTGCTTATCTTTTTTTGGAAAATTGATGCTCTATTTCCCTTGAAGCCATTTAGATAGAATTCCTTTAAATCTATTATAGCCCAGAGAGAATTATTTTTGAAAGCAAGGTCCCACTGTTTACCTCAGTATTGTAGCCTTACTTCCACTCTTTACAAGTCTCTCCCTTTTGTAAAAGTTCCTTTGTGCTGATTCTAAGGGCTCAGCATAAAGGAGCTCTCACCACACCTTCTACATTCCCAAAAAAAGAAAATTAGTGTGGATAACAAAGATAGAGAGCAGTATCAGTAATTTTAATTTAAAAATATTACTTTTGTCTTCTTGAAGCTGTCTCCAATCCAAGCAGAATAGGGTCAGCAGACAAAAAACTGAGACAAAATGTAAAATAAATAAAATCCTGATAAAACATGGAAATGAAAAATCAGGGCATCCCAAAAATCATATTACTCTTCCTCAGTGACATTATGCCAAAATGATATGATCATGATCAAAGTTTTAAAGTAACTCTGACCATAGATTAGACTTGATTAAAGTTTAAGACATGTTACATTTATTTCCTTCTGCTACCAATGTCCTTCAGAGACACCTACAAGATAGAGCATTCAGACTCAGGGGACTTTCCTGAAAGAATTGTCCTTAATCTTTTAGTTGTTGAATAAAATCACTGTGTGGAACATGAATCTAACAATTCATCTTTTACCGATAGGGCTCTCGCTAAATTGTCTGTTCCCAAAGTTATAAGACTGAAGAAGCTATTATGAAAACAGAGCATTTTATTTCAGATGTAACCACACAAATCTCAAGGAGAGAGGAGCTGGCAGAAAGAAAAGTCCCCTGATATGTATCTTTTAATTAACATTGCAAGACATTCCTTTCTGTATGCAGGTGAATAATTTACGCACAATTCACTTGTATTTCTAGTCCTTATCACTAAATACCTTTTTTTTCTTCCAAGTTTGATTTATTTTGAAAAAAAATCGAAGTAGCGAAGTGTATTGCTTGATGAGGGAGTTCAGGATGTATACCACTGAGGGTATTTAAATTGCATTAATTCTTCCACAAAGTGAAAGCATAAAGGTGACTCTATCTGTCTTACGCAAGTTTTGTATTATTCACTTAATGGATCCAAGTTTATTTTAAGGTTTTTGGGGTTTTTTGGTTTTGGGTTTTTTCCCATAATGCTAAGCTATGATCCTGAGATATGTTACCCTTTAAGGGCCCCACTTGTCAGCAAGCCAAATGCAAGAAACAACTCCATATTCTTTGCATCGGGATCCTTTCCCCAGAGCAAGAAGCGCAAGCAGAAGTTCAGGTCCAGTTCAGCCAGTGTCAGTGTGGACAACTGATGTACCACCATCATGAAGTGACCTACTGCCTGCATCCTCTGCAGATCCCATGGAGTGTGCTCCAGCCCTCAGTCTCGGCTGATGGCCACAGAAGGAGGCTGACCTATTAAAGTAAACTATGGAAAATAAAACCAACAACTTAAAGCAGCTTAAAAATTAATGTTACTGTTACTGTCCATAGGACTACATGGAGGAGTTGAAGCATTTTTTGGGGGGACAGACTCAGTGCACAGGTACATGGTGCTTAGAGCACAGTCACATTTAAACTCAAATTACTGCACTGCAAGGAATTCTGCCAGTCCAGATACATCGTTTGCTCCCTACATCACTAATTTCCTAAAATTTGGATGAAGGTTAGATTTTCACCCCCACAACTGAAAAGAATTTTGACTTCTGCAAAGTATCCATTCCATCTAGGTGGGATTGATTTTATAATCTTTGTTACTGCAGTATCTGTAGTAGTCATCTAATGCGACTACATGTACAGTATGCAAGGTCTTTAAAAATGGTTACCCTGAACTACCAAGGTATTGGAGAGGACAGCAGAGCCAGCAGTCCTTCTCAAGGGTGTGTAGGGGGTTGACCCTGGCTGGATGCCATGTACCCACCAAGCCACTCTATCACAGCCCACTTTTCAGCTGAACAGGGGAGAGAAAATAAGATGGAAAACAACTGAGATTTAGATAAGGAAGTTTACTAAAACCAAAAAAAAAGGCTGTGTGCACACAAGCAAATGCAAAACCCCCAAAGATTTTATTCTCTACTTCCCATCAGCAAGTGATGTTTGGCCATTTCCTGGGAAGCAGGGCTTCAGGACATGTACAGGTTACTCTGGAAGGCAAATGGTGTAAATAAAAAATGCTCCCCACTTCCTCCTCCTTTCCTTAGTTTTCATAACTGAGAAGACATCATATGGTATGGAATATATCTTTGGTTAATTCAGGTCAGCTGGCCTAGTTGTGTCACCTCCCAAGACCTTGTCCACTCCCAGCCTACTGATGTGGGGGCAGAATGTTGAAGAGACAGCACTGAGGCTGTGCCAGCACTGCTCAGCAGCAGCCAAAGCACTGCAGTGTTATCAGCTCCTTTCTAGCTCCCAATGTAATGGGAAAAAACAAACTCCATCCCAGCCAGAGCAAATAGAATCTCCACCCCTTATTCCATACCATTTGTGTCATACTCAGAACCCACAAAATTTAATCTTCTAACTATTCCACTGTGTTTACTTCTTATTACTGAAATCCCTTTTTACCAATGCTTACACCTTAAACTACATCCTTAAACCGTCTTTCTACTCAACATACAAATCCATACATTTTCATTAACTATTATCCCCAGTCCTTTCACAGACAGATATCATTGTCCCATTCCATGGGCTTCCTCTGCCCCTCCAGATGTTCAGAAAGAGTCCAGTACTTGGATTCTGTTCCATCAGGATGGGTGCTCAGGTCAGGAGAAGCAGCACACTTGGTCACTGGGCACCGACACCAGCCTGGGCTGTCGTTGCACTCGCCTTGCTCCCCACAAAATTCATTCTTCTCCAGTTCATGTCTCTCCTGCTACTTTACTTCCTGCAACATACAACTCAACACCACAGATTATTTTTCCCCCAAGGTCAAATCTCCTTGAGGCACACACCAGGTCTTCCCATCCTTCCACATTACCCACCAAGTACACCCAGGTCCTTGGGCAAAGACAATCCCACAAATGGGTTTGCCTCTTCCCACGGGAGGAGAAATCCACACTGACTTCCCCAGCTACTTCCCTATGTGTAGTACGGGGAGCTTATCTCCTCCCACAGCGTGTATGGGTTTAGCTTGGGCAGGATCAGGGCGGTTAGCAGATCCCCTAATGTCAACCAGCCAAGTGGCTTCTGCTAAATTTGCATCCCGATGCTTCCATATCCCATTGCCCAACACTCTCAACATAGTCTTCAGCAGTCCATTATACCTCCCAATCTTTCCAGAGGCTGGTGGGTGATAAAGGATGTGATACACCCATGACAGATCGTCGGGCTGTGTTTCCACCCCTGAGGCAGTTGATTCCAGGTTTACTTGACACTCTCCACACTGGGGTTCTAACATGTCTGATTCAGCAGCACTCAGGGGTGCTGTGACTTCATTTAGGCCGCAATAGCCTATGCTAACCTCCATTCTCTGTCAGACTTTTGCACTGGCCATATGTGACTGTTACAAGGTGAGTGAGTCTTGCTGATGACTCCTTGGCTCCCCAGCTGATGAATTGGCTCATGGATGGGAGCCAGGGTATCTCGGTTGGTGCAATACTGCTGCCGATCCACTGTCTTGGTAACAATTGGCAAGTGCTGTTCTTCACCTTGCAGCAATCCCATGAGGAAGGCATGTTCTAGGAGGCCAGGAGGGGTGGATAACTGCTTGATCTTATCTGTATTCACAGTAGCTACACCAAAAAGCCATTGGTACCCCTTTAGGTCCTTGAAGTACCCTCTCCTGAGGCAGTCAATTCCAAGGATACAAGGGGCCTCTGGGCCAGTCACAAGGGGGCACTTTTCCCACTTGTCCCTTGTTAAGCTCCCTTCAGCCTTGAAAACAGACGATTCTGGGCATGCCCTGTCACTCCAGAGATCCAGAGGGGTTCTGAGCCCCTGTACCCCAGTGGCACCAGCGTACACTACGCACCAGTATCTACCAAAGCCTTATATACTTCTGTGGGTCTGATGTGCCAGGCTATCAAACACAATACATTCAGTCATCCCTTTCCTCCTCCTGGCTGAAGGCAGGGATCTCTATTCCTGTTACTGGTCAAAATATTCACTGTCTGACCCTTGCAGTGCCAGACTAGAAGTCCCCTCCCCAGGATGAAGAGAGGTAATGTCAGTTCTTCTCTGTCGGGGAGGTTGCTGATTGCTGTCTTGTGCCTGCAGAAACAACACTGACAGCTTTGTTGGGTGGCACCTTCTTCTCTCTTCTCTCACAGCTCTCTTCTCTCTCAGCTCTCTTCTCTCTCAGCTCACGGGCACGGGCTTCCAGCTTAAAGGTGGGTTCACCATCCCACTTCCTCATGTCTTCCCCCTGATCACACAGAAGGAACCACAGTGCACCACGTGTCATGTGTCTGGGGCTCTCTTTCCCTCCGATGAGGGCAGAAGACTGATTTCTTGGACTACCCTTGACAGCTGAGGTGCTGGCCTGTAGGGATGAGGAGGTACAAAGAGTTTCTTCTAAGTTTTGGAGCCAGAAAGATGCTCTCTCTACAGTTGGTGTCTCCATTTCTGGGTAATACATTGCTGCCAAGCTGTTAGAATATGATGCAGGGGCACTTTGAATTACCTTCCTCCACATGGCCATTGTGCAAGGGACATCCTCTGGATCTTTAGAGATGTTATCATTTTTCAGATCACTATAGATGACTTCCAGCACTGCTAATTCTCTCAGGTACTGGATACCTTCATCTGCAGTGGTCCACTTTCCTGGGGAGTTCACAAGATCTTCCTTAAATGGATGTCTTGCCTTCACACTTGAGAGGAGTCGTCTCCAGAGACTGCAAATTGCTGTCTCTTTTCCAATTCCTCTTTCAATTCCCCAATCTCCAGCAAGGGATCCCAGCTGTTGGGCTTCCCTACCTTCCAGCAGGTGACCATCAGCCCCACAATCCCAGCATCGAAGCAGCCAGGCAGAAAAACACTCACCTGGCTGGAGGCTGTAATCTTTTTGCAAGTCTTGAAGTTCTGATGATGTCAGAGACCGGGTAATTTCTGTTTCCTGTTTGAATTCTTTCACTCCCTTCTTTGATTTATTTGTTGAAGGACTGGTTTCTTGATCAGACCCTTCCTTTCCTGATGACTCTTCATCTTCTTTTTCTTCTTTTTCTTTTTCCTCTTCCTTTTCTTCTTTTTCTTTTTCTTCTTCCTTTTCTTCCCGTTCTTCTTTTTCTTTTTCCTCTTCCTTTTCTTCTTTTTCTTTTTCTTCTTCCTTTTCTTCCTTTTCTTCTTTTTCTTCCTTTTCTTTTTCTTCCTTTTCTTCTTCTTCTTTTCCTTCATTTTCTTTTTTTTCTTTTTCTTCTTTTTCTTCCTTTTCTTTTTCTTCTTCCTCTTCTTTTTTTTCTTCTTCTTCCTCCCTTTCTAATTGATGATAAGGCCTTGTTGTTCTTGTCCACCTTTTCTTTTCCACTAGGGGGAGAGTTATGGTAGTTGTTGTGGTCTGGGTTCCTATCTCAAGCATCATGTTCTCAAACACAGTCTGGGTCCCTGCCTCAGTCACAGTCCTCTGAGAGTACTCAATGCTGGCTCGGTAGGCACAGGCCAGGCCCCAGCACAGAGCGAAAAGCTGCTGGTTTTCATCGGGTTGGGCAAGGCACCCCTCTATCAGCTGACAGGTCAGTTTGTCAGGGTTGGCTGCCTGCTCAGGTGTAAAATCCCAGGCAACAGGAGGTGATAACCGCCCTAGGAACCTGCCCAAATCCTTCCACACACCCTGCCACCCAGGAACTGTCCTCTTCAGGGAATATTTTGATGTCACCTCACTCAAAATTTGTTTTCTCATACACCAGCATGACACTAGATTCCACAAACCCCATGATATGCTTACAGTACTAATTAAACAGATCATGTAAGGATGAACAAGGACCGCGGGAGCCTGCATAATAAAAGAATCCTCATCAATTCCGGGTAGGAAGAGAGAGATGTATTCCCTCATTGTCTCCACAAGATAGCTCCCCCAGCATAGCAAGGCCATCAATGCCAGGGAAAAGCACAGAGCCATTGTTTGTATTAACATGTTCCCAAACTCAGCAAAATAAAGAGATAAGCAGTGCAGCTGACAAACTGTGTTCTGCACAGGAGCTTGCTACTGGATAACTAACACTAGTATAGCATGCAATATATATGAATAGGTGCCGTTGTCTCACCCCACATCAGGCACCAAAAAGGACTGTGGTGGGTTGACCCTGGCTGGATGCCAGGTGCCCACCAAGCCACTCTGTCACTCCCCCTTCTCAGCTGGACAGGGGAGAGGAAAATAAGATGGAAAGCAACTTGTAGGTTGAGATAAGGCAGGTCAGCAAAGCAAAAGCGAAAGGTTGCGCAGGCACAAGCAAAGGAAGAAACCCCAAAGATTTTATTCTCTACTTCCCATCAGCAAGTGATGTCCGGCCACTTCCTGGGAAACAGGGCTTCAGGACGTGTAGCAGTTGCTCTGGAAGGCGAATGTTGTAAATAAAAAATGTTGCCCGCTTCCTCCTCCTTTTCCTAGCTTTTATAATCAAGCAGACGTCATATGGTATGGAATATCCCTTTGGTCAGTTTGGGTCAGCTGGCCTAGTTGTGTCACCTCCCAAGACCTTGTCCACTCCCAGCCTACTGATGTGGGGGCAGAATGCTGGACAGGCAGCACTGAGGCTGTGCCAGCGCTGCTCAGCAGCAGCCAAAGCACTGCAATGTTATCAGCTCCTTTCCAGCTCCCAGGGCAAAGCACAGCACTGTGAGGGCTGAGCTCCATCTCACCCAGACCCGATGAGGAACATTAAGCCATGAAGTTAACCTACAATTCTCAAGGAAGAGCTGGAAATTTAAATACAGGTACCTGTTTTTAAAAGTTTGGTATCACCCACCTTTCTTCTCCTTTCACCATTGGCAAGCTGTTTATAAAGTGAACTGAAGGAACAATTCAACCCGAGAATCCTGGCTGCAACTGGGGAACCCCATCAGCCCCGCCTCCCCAACTGTCCTGGCTTTTCTGCTGTGAGACAGGATAGAGATTCCTTTGATTTTTTTAACTACCAACAAAAAGAAATGCTTACTGGGAAAAGCAATCTTGGCAATGTAATCCTAAACTCCAGAGAAAATCTTAATACTGTTTACAGCACTTCCTATACATCCTGCATTTACTCTGCTGCTCTTCCTTACTGTATCATTCCTCTTGTTTGTTTTATTCGGGTCTTCAGTAACAGTTGGGAAGGTAGGAAACTGCATGGATCATTATTAGCTTGATTATTTTTTGACATTACAGTACTCACATTACTCTTTTAAAACTCACGCTACTTTTGCTCACACTACTTTCCATACTCAGAAGTTATTAGCTCTTTTGAGCAATTCCTACACAAAGGTGGGGGGGTTTTAAGTACATACAGCAAATAGGCCATGAGAATGATGATAAATCTAATTAGAACAACAGAATTCACTACAAAGATATTGTTTTGAAGCATTTCTCTTACAGATTTTTTTTACTATATTCTGTGAAACAGTTTACAGTATTTTTACCTCTTTCATTGTCATTACAATTTAAAAGATTAACTAAAAATACCCTATGAAAAATTAAACAGTGCAGCACTCCAATTTGATTGTATTTATTCTGCACGCTCCAAGAAATTAGGATACAGGTTATCAGCAACTGTGCTTAATTAGCAAGAAACCCATTTAAACCTAATGATACGCATGGCCGAGGTTGCTGCTGCTCAATGAAGTCAGTAGTTCTGCTTAACTGGGATGCTTTCAGATGGTGTAATTGTTGAAACTGATGCTCTGCTCTGCTGGTTCAGGCTTGCAGTGGTTCTCTCGCTCTCTCCCCGACTTGCTGGGTACATTTTGCCATTGGAATTAACATAGCACCCAAAGGGCTCCCTGACTGATGCCTTTTACTTCCCAACTCGTGCCTCCAGCATCAGTTCTGCACTGCCAGCTGCCCCAATGCACAACAAATCTGCTGCCGAGGGCAGGGACGACTCAGGGGCAAGGTCTGCTGCCAGCTCCCTTGACTTGAGTGTTGAAGCGGCGCTTTTCAGCAGCTGGAAGAACTTGATCATCAGCTCAAGGGTTCAGCAACACAACACAGACGTACCTGCTACCCCTACCACACAGAAGGGCAGCAATTACAGCTGCCTGAATGATTTCAATGAAAAGTTTAAGAAGTTTGTGACTCCTGCTGCTGTGACTTCCTCCTCAGCAAATGTTCAATGATTTTTATATTTTGCATTAATGTTACAACACCTGAAAGACGCTTACTAACCCATGGGAAATGGAGATGAAGCCTTAGCTCAGCTCCTAGAAGAGCCTCCCTCTCACTCAAACCTTTTGTCGGCAGCCTCAGCAGGAAAGGGTCACCAAGAGAGTCACATGTTTTCTCAAACCAGCAGATGATCTCCACGAATCACCCTGCTAGGCAAAATAAGGAAGCTTGCAAAGTAGCTGTCATACAGAAATAACAATAATTGGCTCAAAAGATGGAACTTTTTTGTGGCTATTAAATTCACTGCGAATAACTAAGAAGAGCATTTTAGACAAAGTACCAAAGCCAGGACAAAGTTTGCACAGTCCGCAGAACTTGGCAGTGTGTCAGTATAACACAAGATGGCTCCACTTCCATCAACAAAGAACTTAGTGCCCCTGCAGGGTCCCTCGTATACAACTAATCGTGCCCATCGACTGAAACCAGACCTGTCAGACTGTCCTGTGCCAGGCCACTCAGCCCTCGGGGCCCAGGAGCAGAAGTGTTGCAGCCTGCAACAGGGTGAGTTGGGAAGGTAACATAAACGTGGGAAAAGATGTGGAAAGGCACATAACTCCAAGCTGCTTTACAGATCAGCAGCTGTCTTCAGCAAAAGACTCCAATATGGGAGACCACGGCCAGCCTTCAGTAGCTGGAAATATTTAAGGGCAGTATAAGTATGGCTCTACTGATTTATCTTTAGCTGAACATTCTTACCATCCTCTTTTGCACTTTTGTTGTTTCCTTCTGTATTTTCATATTCAAAATATCCTGCAGAATCAATGCAGACATTTTGTAAAAAAGGCTTGGTTTGAAACCGTGTCTGCACTAGTTCCTATATAAAGTTTCACTGGGGTTTTGCTAGTACAGTCCTGCTGATAAGTATTGATGTTCTCAGCATAGGCTGGTGGGAGGATGACAGAACAGCTGAGGCAGAAAAGACCAGAAACATCAGCATTAGCCACAACAGCAGCAGGTGGAGGGAGAGAGGAGCAGGAAAGACCGGTAAGTGTGTGGGGAGAGTGGAAAACCAAAAGGCTTTAGAGAAAAGAGGAAAGGAGAAAGAAGGGTGAGAGAGTAGAAAAATTACACAGCAACCCTAAAACACCTCAGGAGCAGGAGACTGGTTTGGAGCAGGCACTTGACCTGTGCACAGGTGGCTCAGTGTAACGTGACAGTCTGTAGGGACTCGAAACATGAATGCAGATGCACACAGTGCACCTATTTAGAAGTAAAACAGGACTTCTACCTGACACTGTGAGCATGTCTGTCTGGCAGGGAATACCCATGCAAGGTGATGCAGTGCATTTTGGGCCCTGTCAGTACATCTTTAGAAAGCACTGAGCCCCTTCAGCTGTCTAATGTTTGGCTAGATCCAAAACCCTACTTCCAACAGAAGGATCTTCTGGAACATATGGGGAGAAAAGCACCATTTCAGTGGTATGCTTTCACTGTTCAGGAAATAAAACACCACCATTATACACAGAGAAGGCTGTGTTCTAAAAAAACCAACCCCAGGCTCCTGTCTTTTTATGTGAGTCTTTTGCCTGATCCACTGGATCTCACAACCTTCACTTCCACGGCCTTCCTACTGCTGGTCCTGCTCCCTTCTCACCTGGATGAAGGCCCGCAGGGTGGCAGGGAGATGAAATCTGCTCAGCCAGAATGTCGGCCCCTCCACCCACACTGGTGTAGGAAACATCCTGACCAAGCTTCACTGTCCATCCAAGGGACAGAGAACTGGATATCTGGCACAGCACCTGGATCATAGCAAGAATGTTTTTGTATGGGGTGACCATGAAGAATAAAAAGGCCTGCCCTTCAGCAGCAGTAATACTTTGAAAATGCCGAATCCTGATAACAAATATGGGAGTCATTTCTAAGCATAGTGAAAAAGCATTAAAACAACTGAACAAGACCAGCTCTGTACTATTGATTTTCAGATAAACGTTTGGGTCCGGGAGTGACTGCAAGCAAAAAATGAGAAGATTTGGATGGAAAGTTGAATGCTATTTTGGCTCTCCTGTGACCTAGCTGGCCTATGCTCAATGAAGATTCATTATCAGGACTGTAATTTGGTTACCACTACAACAGTTTCAGGCTTCCCAGCAGCAGCTTGCTGGAGCTGCTGAGGTTAAAGACAAATTTATTTCTTTTTTTTAGCTGTATGAATGATCATTAACCAAGATTGCTAAAGAAGCAAACTGTCAAAGTCATTTCATTTATTTCTTAATATCACATCTGTACAATTTTCATACATACAGCAGGAAATGCACATTGGTTACACAATGGCATTTGGCTGCATTTCCAAGTATAATACAGTAAGTGCAACTCCACTTAAAATGTACATTTATACAATTTAAACAAATTAAGGATTGCTACACCACTATCTGTGACAGTATAAAGCTTCATTTATGTTATGTCTCATTACTAAACCACTTCCTGGTTAAATATAAAACATATTCAATAATTTTAAAATGGCCCTTGTGGTACCTGGCCAGCATATAAAATATTTGTTGTTTAAAATTTAACCATTAACTTTTTGATTTAAAAAATAATTCTCTAAGCCTATTTAAACATTTGCTATTGAACTGTTATACTGACACTTTGTAGCAGGAACCAAATTTTACCCTCCTTTTGTTTGCTCTTGCAAAAAGAAGTTGCATTTGCAATGTATTGCAGCTTTATTCAGATACAGTCAGGTGGTTAAACTATTTAACAATTTTGCTCAAAAGTTAAATAACATTTTTCATTAAAGAAAACAAAATTACATTTCAGAGATATTTGTCAAAATTTTAACGGGTAGAGTGCTACCAGCACTAAAAAAAAAAAAAAGAAGAAAAAAAAAAA
>WEKY01001393.1:1113-87492 GCA_013390045.1 Picathartes gymnocephalus | reverse complement strand
GTGCTCTGGCGCGGCGCGGCGGCGGCAGTGGGCGCCTCCGGCGGGGTGCGACAGCGGGATCGTGGCGTACAACAGCCGGAGCCGGAGCAAGGAGCCGCTGGTGCTGGCCACGGAAGGAGTGGCGACTTGGTAGCGCCGCGCGGCGCGGCGGGCGGGCGTGGGGGTGGCGGGGGTGATAGGAGCGGTTTGTCTCCGGAAACAGCTCCCGTGTCCAGTTCTGGGCTCCAGTACACGAAAGACATGGAGCTACTAGAAAAGGTCTAGCGAAGGGTCACAAAAGGTGGTTAGGGGACCGGAGCATCTCTCTTGAGAGGAGAGGCTGCAGGCGCCGGGCCTGTATAGTCTAGAGAAGACTTAGAGAGGATCTCATCAATACATATAAATGTCTCAGGGGTGGATATCAAGAGGGTTGCCTGGCTCTCTTCAGCTATGCCCAGCGACAGGACGAGGAGCAGTGGCCGTAAACTAAAACACAAGAAGTTTCACCCCAACATGAGGAAGAACTTCTTTATGTTGAGGGTGGCAGAGCACTGAGCAGGCTGCCCAGGGAGCTCGTGGAGCCTCCCCTCTCTGGAGACATTCAAACCCCACCTGAACACATTCCTGTGTCACCTGCTGTAGGTCACCCTGCTTTGGCAGGAGTTTGGACTGGGGATCTCTGGAAGTCCCTTCCAACCTTAACAATTCTGTGGTTCTGTTTGCCTCCTCTCTCACCGCAGGTACAGCTGTGGGCCGACAGTGTATGACCACGCACACCTCGGGCATGCCTGGTGAGTGGTGGATTGCAACGTGGAGGCATCCAGGCAGATAAACAATGCTGGACATCCCCACGCCGGTGGTGCTGGGGGATCCAGGCGGGTATACAGCGCTGGACATCCCCAGGCTGCAGTGTGTGTCCGGGTGACATGAGGCCCAGCCCTTCACCTCCTACGCTGTGCAAAGGGCACAAGTCTGTTTGTTGTGTATTTTTTCCTCTTGGGTTGGGGTAGTCCATAAAGGGGTTGTTGGTTCTGCTGCCTGGCTGAGGCAGAGACAGAGTGCGTGTCTGTGTCTTGGGAAGAAGCATTAGGAATGTGTGCAATTTGTTTGGTTAGGATGAGTTGTTTCAAATCATATCAGCATAATGTGACCTCTCATGCAGAGGAGTTGTGATCCTGGAGCAGATCCTCTTGGCTGTGTGAAAAGATAGTTTCACCTCAGGTTTAGTTTGGACACTGTGGTGGCACCAAGGAAAAGCCGTGCAGGTTTGGCTAATAGAATAACTTTCAGAGTTAACAGATGAACACATTGGATCTTAAATCTCAGGAAGTCCAGGTAGCTTAAAGGCATTTTTGCATGGTAACACTGCAGTGGTTTACTGTGTTTGAAAATGAAAAACCAGTCCAGAACAGCAGAGGCTTTTCTCTGTAGTTCATTAGGATTGTTATGATAAGCTAGCTTCATTATAAGTAACTTTGAAAAAGTAGTTTAAATACACCAGAGGAGGTTGCTGCCACTTGTTGCAAAACAACACACCTGCTGAGTAGACATGTTGTTCCTTCGAAACTGAGGGGAGTTGTAGCAGCTCAAGCTGCTCTTAAGGTTCTGTCTCTGCATTCTTAAAAAGCAAGTTGTGTTGGGCTCTTTGGAAGAGCAGGGATTTATCAGATAATTGCCATCTGTATGAAGATCAGATATTGTGCATTTCAGTAACTGAATAATTCCCTTTCAGTGTAAGGGATTTCACAGCTTCTCGTCCTGCCTTAACTTCATTCAGAAACTGTGCTGAATCTTACTCATATTGAACTGAGCCACTGCAGTACTGCACAACTGATGCTTTGTTCTGTAAAAAGGAAGGCTTAAAATACCAGTTATGTAAAAGTACTGTTGTCAGTGCTAATGTTAATGCTGCTGTATTGTTGTGTATATGTCGTGGTGTCTTTTTCTTCCTTGGTTTTGTCAAGTCTCAGCAGAAAACTGACCTAGCTTTTTACTAAAAATCAAGAAAACAGTATCTTGGATTTTTTGTTTGTACTTAGTACCTTCAGGGGAACTTTTTTTTACATTAAAGTCATAATAATTTGTGTATTTAAATCGACAGTTGTTGTGATACAGGCTCCATTATGGTTTACCTTGAAATAATTATGATTTAAAATCATCACTTGAGAGTAACTGTGTAAAAAGATAATTATAAGTTTCTTGTCTTTATCCCTCAGTTGAGGTTCTCTAGTATGGTAGGGTCCATCTTCCCTGATATGGTGTAATAGGGAAGGGCATTACAGAGGTGCTTCTGTCCTAAGGGGTATAGTTGATCTAGACCACAGTGTTTATTGAGGTGAGAGTTTCACCCTTTGGTCTTGCAGCTCTCTGTGCCTTTTATATGTCTGTTTTTTCAGTGGTTCCCTTGCCTTCAGAATCGTTTGATTAAAAGAGGGAGTAGAAAGGCCTTGCTTACACTTGCCTGTTTTTTTACCCATCTTTTCTTACCCATGTCTAAACTAGCAACTTCAAGCTTTCCCATTGTGGAGGTTTGCTTACATCTGTGTCACCTGGGTTTGATCTCTTCACTTGCTGATTTAAGAAAGAATGGTTAGTGCTGAATATTGCCTTTGATGTATCATGCAGATACACCATGTATAACTCTCTCTTTTAGCACCGCTTTAAGCACCTTCATGTGTTGTTCTTGTTGTGTGACAAGGTGTCTGCACTGAAGACCTTTTGCTCTCTTTTCTCATCAGTTACACCCTCCAGCGTGGGAGGAGGTGGCTGTTCCTTCCACGTATCTCTGGTCTTACACATGTCAGTGTTGACATCCTGTTGCTCAGCTGATTTGTTCAGGATGGTGGAGCACTCTTGGTTCTATTTATTTATTTATTTATTTTTAAAAGTAGTATATTTTTTTCCCCAGTAGCTAGGTCCAACCACAGAACAGCTAAAATGTATGCTGCTGTTGGGGGCCAGGAGATACACTGGGATAGCATAAAGTCAAATGGAGCGGTGACTGTTGCTACTCTGCCACTCTTGTTAAATACCATCATTTTGTTGTACTCTTGCCACATGTTCTCTTCTCACTAGAATTCCCTTTTTTCCCCTCTGTCTTACATTTGACTTGTGTCAAGCACAACAAATGCAGCAGGTAATAATGCAGAAATGGATCATGGAAATGAGTTTGAGATCCTTGAGGAGAATTTGGTAATAATGGCATTATTTTTCTCCTGTCCTCTTTCCACGCGACAAGGAGTTCTTATTTCTCTAAATAATTTAACATTCTCTAGTATGTTAGGCTTCCAGTCTTAAAAACAGATGCTCTGTCTGGCTCCATATGACATCCAACACCGATTCTATATAGAGGAAAAAAGTAAGACAGGCAAATAACAATATTTTTTCCCCCAATTCTGGGTCTGACCTTGATTGTACTGGTTTGAGCTGCAGCCTGGTTGGCATCCAGTTTCCTGGCTGTATGCTTGGAAATAAGAGTAAAACCAAGCACAAGAGATTTCTCTAGTGTGTGCTCTGCCACCCCCTGATCTTGACTGTCTGTTTGTTTTGGCTTTTTTTTTTCAGTCCTGATATAGTAAAGACGCTGCTTTCTGAGGTGTCAGGAAATCTGCTCTGGCTCTTGCAGAGTTTCTTCCATTAATTCAGTTGGAAGATGAGAGAAGAGGGAACAGTGTGAAATTAGTATCTGCTCTGGGAACAGTGACTTCAGGGCTGTTAAATCTAATATCAAGCTTTTGATGCTGGCGTTTGTTCCTCTGAACAGGATCCAAAGACCAATTTAATATTCTTACGGAATCGTGTCACCACATTAGATGAACCTTACTCCCATTGAGTTGCTATTCATTAGAAACTATCTCCCTGGTAGCAAGGCTTTTAAAAAGTCTTTTTTCAGCATAAGCATGGTGCAAACAACAACAAAAAGTATTTTTCTTCATCAAGACATTACGCATCCATAAATCAATACCTTAGTGCTTACCTGGTACCTGCAGGGAAGAGTGCAAATCCATTTCTGGTAGTTGCTTACACTTCTTTGTTCTGACGGCCATGGGAGGTGCAGTTTGTGTGATTCTGTGGGTGAAATGGAAACCTGTAGGTCTGTGAATCTCTGTGCTGGCTTTGGAGAAAACAGAGCCCAGAAAGGCTGAGGATTCTTATCATCTTGCAGGGCAGACGCAGAATTTTTTTTTATTCACCTTCTAGTATCCCACCTAGTAATTGGGTTTAACTCAAAGTGTGTTTTGAGAATTACAAATGGAGAGGCTCTGAGCAGAAAGAGCTGCAACAGCCCTATACAGCTTGTATCTCCATCAATCTATCAGCATTAGGTACTGTTTTGTGACAAAAGTCCTGAATAATTTTCAGAATAACTTCTATTTTCAAATGTAAATAAAACAAAATAACCTATAGAGCATCTACTCTTTGCTATCAGAAAAGATCTGTGGTGGTGTGTGAATGAAATAGTTTATTGGTGGCTGGTATCTGTTGTTACTCAGCCCTAAAAGAAGTTCATTTGAATCCTGCGTTATTTCTCTCTGTTCTTCTGCTGCATGACTTTTGAAAACCTGTTAGGATATACTAAGCCCAAGGGATTTATTTCAAGAATATCTGATCTCTGTGTCTTATTTCGTCCTGTTGGCTTTGGAAGAGTCTCCTGGCTCATGTAGCTTGTGATGCCCTTTGGTGCTTGAATAAAGAGATGCAGCAAAAGAAAACACTCAGAAAATTTGATGTAATGTGTCACTAATGCCAGAAGAGGGTAGGCCAGTTCAAGAGAAATTTGCTTGACTTTGGTGCAGGTAGCAACTGGTTTTGGATAAACACCTTATGCGCTAAAGATTTTTTAATTGCAAGTGTTGGGGTAATTAGATTGTCCCTGTGGCTGTTGCTTATTTTTGTTTAAGTTTGTTCTTACTACTGCATGTCTAAAAGCTTATGTTTCTTTCTCTTCCAGCTCCTATGTTAGGTTTGATATAATTCGAAGGATAATGACAAGGTTTTTTGGAATTGAAGTTATCATGGTGATGGGGATTACAGACATAGATGACAAGATAATAAAAAGAGCCAATGAGGTAGGTCTTTGCTGCAGTCTTTGACTAACCTTTTGGTATTTTCTAAGCTGCTTATGTAGGAAAATTAACCTGAATTTGGGGTTCTTTTGTTGAGTTATGTTTGTTTTAATTAGTAGATAATAAATGTTGAGATTTCTGGTCCCCTAGTGTGGCTGTAATGGGTCTGGGAGTGAGGAGAGCTGAGTGTGGAGAGCTGTGTGGGGGTAAATGGGTGCAGAGGTGTGTGATGGGGGGAGGCAGAGAGGGGGCTACCTTACTGTACCCACAGCTGGGATCCTCCTGCCCTCTCCCCCTGCCTGAGAGGCTAGCAGGGAGCAAAAGCCCTGCGTGAATCCTCAGCACAGTGAAATGATCCCAAAACTGAACAGCCAGAAGGGTTCTGAGTGAATTCTGGAGAAGTATTCTGTGCTGTGATCATGAAAGGCAGTAGGTTCAGCACTGCCACATGAGGCTGAGGGCAGTTCCTGGAAGGTGCCGAGCACCATCTAGCTGCAATGTCAGCACCTTGGAAAGCTGTATCAGGCCTGAGTTTGTCCGGAAAGTTAACATTGTGTGTAGGGGTAAGTCTTGATAAGACTGGGGCTGTAAGTGGTTCTCAGTTGAATTTTAATCTGACCTTTTTCATCAGATGAGCTTAATGAATGATTATTGCAATTCTTTTTTATTTTTAATTGTTTTAAAACACTTTTTGAACCCTGAAGCACTAAGAGTGTATTCTGTTTTATTCTGCATTTTGAGTCTACTTGTGTTATTTGATTTTAGAATCTATAACTCATATCTTCAGGATCATAAGTGAATGTGTTGGATTGAATTGCAGTTTCTTGGAGCCAGAGAATTTGACAGTTGTCCCTTTGACTTATCTTTAAGTAAACAGTTACTTTTGCAGTTAAATACAGGGCCCTGCATTCAAATGAATACTAGCACACCACTCATGTAGAAATACGTCTGTTCCCTTAGCCCATTTACTTGCAGTTTTCTAAGGCAGTAAGCAATTTTAAAGCAAACAACCCCCCTCCAAAATTCAGGCATTTTATATCTATGGTTGCATTCTAAAATTTTTCCTTTTTGTCAGAACATCTTAGAGATTTTATGTTTGAAGAGGGGGAAATGACATGTTCTTGAAAAACATGTTGATTTGCTACATTCTTTGATCTTATGAAGTCATCTTTTCATGGCTTTTTTTTTTGTGACTTCTTGAAATGTTTGCTCAACCATTTTGTTTGGATGGCCAAGGCCTCTGCCTCAGTCTGGTTGGAACCTGAGCACCTAAAGCATTACAGTGGTAGGATCAACATGGCTAAGCTTGTTCTTCATTCCCTGGTGGGGTTCATCTGGGAGAAACCTGAAGACTGGGTATCTAGTTTATGATGAACGTGCTGCATGCCTTCAGTGGTCCTTTGAGAGAGAGATGAGTCTATTTGTGTGTTGAACATCCAACTGGATGGGAGGAAATTCCCCATCTTCTTTCTGTAGGCACCTTGGTTTCTCTCTTGATTAAAGAAGCAGCTGAGCTATCTAGGGAGATGAATCCAGTCACTGGTCTGTAGGCAGAAGCATGTCTTTGTTTTTTGATGTTAAGCATCATCCTCATTTTATTGCTGCGTGAACATCTGGACTGTCTTCACTCCTGCTTTGTCCAGGAGTTTGTACAAACAGCGATACCCACCTGCGCTCTGAAAATCCGAACCCATAATGATGCTCCAGTAATGAACTGGAAATGATGAAAAGGGATTTCTATTGTTGATGATTCAGTTACCTGCAAACTGGAGAGACAGACAGTATGTTGTCTTCTCCCCAGTAGTTTCTCAGAGAAGATGTAAAAGCATGCATTTGAAAGTCTTTGATACCATGCTGTAGCTGGCTAGGGCAGGTTTTGCTGTCATGCATCTTTCAATCCCAGGCCTCTTGTGCATATTTGAGAACAAGTACCTTATCATGTGCAAGTTGCCTTTCCTTTTGGGTTGCATTTTCTCATCCCCTCTGCAAGAGGGACCTTTTCATGTCCCATGAATGAGAAGTGTAGAGAAGATGCTTGAGAAACACCGACTTGGCAAAGCGTGGAATAGACCTTCCATATTGAGATCTATGAGTACCCATGATCTTCTGAAATAGCTTATATTTCTTAATCACTGAAAATTAATATCTTGTCTCATCCTGCAAGTCTCTGATCTGTCTTTCTGACAGGTAGGTGGTATTGGTGTTTCCTGTCAGTAAGTTGAATGGATTTTACATCCTGTGTATGGTAGTATATTTTGCCACTGGAAATGAAAGACTCTCTTAAGATGAAAATAATGAAAGAGGGAAGGAGTTTATTATTTTAGTCTTTGGTTGCTTTCTCTTAAAAGAGATGTATTAGTATTTTGGAAATTGAGACACATAAATGAAGTACTACTTCTAAGTTATAAATAACTTTACATCTCTTCCCTGTCAATGTTAGATTAATAAGCCTTTCTGACTCTTTACCTTGGGGGCTCTCTAAGTCTTCCAATTAGCTATTGGCTGTCTGAGAAAAGATTGCCGTATTTTATATTATTACTCTGATTTATGACTTACTAATCTGCTTCTCTTTTTTTCAGATGAATATATCACCAGTAGCTCTTGCTCGTATTTATGAAGAAGACTTTAAACAAGATATGGCTGCCTTAAAGGTACAAATACTCAAGTTTCTAAATTTAAGAGTATTTCTAAGCAATTATTTTGGTAAAGAACCTGGTTTTGAGAGGTTGATCTGAAAAAATAAATTTGTTGCTTGGAAACTGAGTGCTGATTTACTTTTTCATTCTTCTGGAACAATATTGCACACCTTCTGAGTAAGAAAATGTGGGGAGAAGCAATCTTGAGCTTTGGAATGAACAAGTTAAATTTCTTTAGGAACAGTTTTTTTCCACATTCAGTAGGACCTTGATTCACAGATATTGCATATTTACTATAATGCAGAAATAGCCTGATTGAAAGAACAGGAAACATGAAATCTTCTTTCATTGATTTCAGGTGACTTTGCTTCTTGTCTCCCTGTCAGAAGCAGGGAGTAAGCTACTGGGAAAAATCAGGGAGTTTTTTGCTCAAATATTTTTTCTGTGTATTATCTTAAATACTGCCTATGAATTTTTTATGATACTTGCAACTTTTTTGTAAAGATAAAATAGAGGAGAATGTTCTTTTTAGTTTGTTTCTTAGAGTGAAGGAACTCATCAGCAGTGTGTTTCATACAAATCAATGAGATGCCACTCTTTCTTTAAGGTCCTTCCTCCTATGGTATATATGAGGGTGACTGACAATATTCCTCAAATAATTTCCTTTATAAAAACAATTATTTCCAGTGGAAAAGCTTATGCAACCTCGCAAGGTAAGACTTTGAGCAAGATAACTCCTTGTTCAGCATATGTATAGGAAGTCACTGCTCCTAGTAATCCTGTTTTGGAATCAGATGAGATACCCTGTGCCAGGCTTTCCTTCTGTTGCTTTAACAGGGTGTGAGTGAATTGTTTGTGATGACATGAGTGGGCAGAACAGCTATTACTCAATTTCTAAGTTAAATGTAGCTCATTACTTAATGTCATTTTTTACTGTAATAAATTGCTGTCTAAGCTCCTTGTGAAAATTCTGGCCTGGTTTCTACAAGAAAGCCGGGGGAACCTCTGAAGTGGAGCTGTGTATGTCCTATGTGCTGTAAAAAATGTGTCTGCAAAGCACAATGTGTGGGTTTCTTTTTTAGCAGAGCTGGTTGTTGTAAAAGGATTCAAGTGCATTGTAACTGGACTAGGTGTAGCTTGAGCTGCAGTAGGGGAAGGGATTGCTGATTGTGCATGGGCAAGGGAGAACCGGGGAGATCTCCAGAATTCAAAGTTGTGCTGTGGGCAGAATGAGCATGTGCACAGAGGTTACTGAAAAGCTGGGTAACATGGAAACATCTGCTACTACTTCTGCAGTATTTCTGAATTTCTAAATCAGAATTTCAAATGGGAGTGGAAGAACACTTTATTTTGCTTTCAGGGAAATGTTGTCAACTTCTCATCAATGTGCCTCATCTTTGCTATACACCTAAACATTTCTTTTGTATTAGGCAATGTTTATTTTGATGTTAAATCCTGGGGACAAAGATATGGAGTATTAACTACTATTAGTCCTGATACCCAAGATGAAGCAGGTAAGTTCGTGGCATCAGCTTGTTTGTGTTAATGCATTGTTTAAATGCATGATGCATCTATGTGCAAACTTTCATTTGACAGTCTGAAACAGTTTTCTAACACGTGTTTAGCTAACTTTCTGGTTAATTAAGATTACATCGCTTTCATAGTTATTTTTTGAGGCACTCACTGTTGCCAGTGCAGGAGGAAACTTGGTTTCCGTTCTTCCTTTCATCCTTCCCTTTATACCTTTGTTCTGGTACCTTAGAATAATTAGGATTCTTAAGCAGTTTTAATTAAATACTTGGCGGTGGTACATAGAAACTTCACAGTGAGGTGATGTTCCTGCTGTTGCACCAGCAAGCAGTGAGGTACTCAAGGGTAAACACGGGGAAACCTCACCTACCCTGTTATTGTTGGGGCAGTTGCACTGCTCTGAAGCTAACTGGTTGAATTGCTTCCTTCATTACTTGTCACTGGGTTAAGCAGCCTCTTTGTGTGAGGGTGAGCAATCTCTTCGTAGGCTGTGCTAGAGCAGGCCTCTACCCTGAGCAATGGGGTTTGTGCTGCAATTCCTGCTTTGCAGGGTTGCTGAGCCTCTCTGTAGTTTCTGTAAAGATCTGATCAGGTCTCTGTGTCAGAGAATTTGATGCAGGTCTCTTGCATCCTTTGGCAAACTAAAGTTCAGTATTTCGTAATTTTAAAAAAAATCTGTTTGTAATTACTGAAAATGCCTTGGAGGCTGATGCTCAGGTGCAGCCAGAACTCCTCACAGTTCTGCTCTGGAGTTGTTTCAGCATCACAGCTCACAGAGGGAATGCGTCTTGTCAACAGTTATTTGGAGGTAATTACTGACTGCAGAAAGCCAGCAGCTTCCTGGGCTGCACAAGGAAGAGCATTGCCAGCAGGTCAGTGGAGGTGATCCTTCTCTGCTCAGCACTGGTGGAACATGCCTGGAGTGCAGGTCTGGTGCTGGGCTCCCCAGTACAGCAGTGGTACGGACATAGTGGAGAAAGGCCAGCAAAGGGCCACAAATATGATGGAGGTACTGGAGCATCTTTCATATGAGGAAAAGCAGAGAGAGCTTGGACCACTCAGCCTGGAGAAGAGAAGGCTCAGGGGAATCCTACCCTTGTGTACTCATACTGATGGAGGGAGTAGAGCAGATGGAGCCAGGCTTTTCTCAGTGGTGCTTAGTGATGGGACAAGAGGCACTGATCACAACTTGAAAGACGGAAAATTCCATTTAAAGCTAAGAAAAACCCTTTTTACCCTGAGGATGGTTAACACAAACCGTGTTGCTCAGAGCGGCTGTGGAGTCTCCATCCTTGGTGATAATCAAAGCCTGACAGGACACCATCTTGGGCAGCCTACTGTAGCTGTGCCTGCTCTGAGCAGGAGGTTGGATTTGACTGTCTCCAGATGTGCCTTCCAGCCTCAGGTGTGACTGATTCCCCTCTACTCACAGCTAAATGTGTTGTTATTTCTAAGGATTTTGACACTTGTTTTGCTTACAACTGAGAAGTTGAAGAGTGCTTTTTTGTAGCAGTGTACTCAAAAAAGGGTAAAAGGCGGTTGGAGTCAGCAGATACTGTTCAGTCAGAACTTGGCAATCTAGTGAAAGAGCCCAGGTGAAGATTCAGTGGATAAAACTAGGATTGTATTTCCATCTCTTTACTTCTTAGGAATTTTGAATTGTGTGATTCTAAATGTGAGGTCATGTATTTGTCAGAAAAAAATTAGAGTCCAGAACCCTGTTCTGTGGCTCCTGCCAGGGAGTGCTGTGTATTTGACTGGAGGTTAGGAGTCAGCCGAGATGAACAGTCCTGCAGTATTGAGACAAAAAGAACTGCATCCTTGGCAATGTAGTGAAGGAAGGAACACATACAGCTGGGAGGAGACCTTTGTCGAGAACTCATTGGTGAAAACGGTACTGAAAAATTGCTACTGTCCAAGAACAGTTTTGATTCTTACGTCTGTGTGCTTTGTTTTATAGAATCTAAAACACAAAGTACTTGTGTCCCAGAGAAAAAATTGTGTGGTTTTTGTTTGTTTGTGTGTTTTGGTTTGGTTTTATTACCTTTTCTGCTGCAGTGCAGTTAGTTTATCCTGGGGAAACTGGCTGATATGTAACTAAATGAATAAAAAATCTGGAAAACCATGGAAGGATAAAAGGACTCATAGGATAGGATGTATTAAGGAATCTCCAATCCATCTTTGCAGCTTGTCGACATCTATTTCAATATTCCAATATTTCAATATTTCAATTTTCCCCTATGTAAGGAGGAAGGGAGGGAAGTTTTAGTGGAAAGAAGTTAATTGAAGGGGATTAAAATCAGAGTAGTTCACTAAACACACATTTCCTCTTGCTTTCATTTGATCATTTTTTTTTCTTTGAGACATATCCCATTAACAAATCACTTATTCTTGCCAGTTGCTTCTGATAAACGACATGGTAAAGATTTTGCCCTGTGGAAGGCTGCCAAGCCTCAAGAGCTATCTTGGAATTCTCCCTGGGGAAAAGGAAGACCTGGATGGCACATTGAATGTTCCACAATATCAAGGTCAGATTTCTTGGATTTTAACAAATCTAATGCTATTTCTTGTTTTCAGTCACAGTACAATGGTAGCAGCAGTACTGAAAGTGTTTTCTGATCAGTAGATTGCACTGGTTTTAATGCGACCATTTTATGCAACTTGGGATGTCACACGTGACCCAGATAAGCTCTGCTTCACCTTACTGTCACAGCTGTCTATGTTTTGGCACCTTCTCTTGAGTCAGACTTGGTGCTTAAAATATGGCATGCAGGATCACACAGTTGATAAGCAGTCTTTTAACTTGAACTGAGTAACCAGAGGTCAGCTGAAAGTTATGGTACCTCTTTCACTCGCTTCCCTTCCACTTCTAGCAGTCTCCATCAGACCTAGTTCAGGATGTAGGTGTCAGGAGGACAGGGTGTGGGATTCCAGCTTGATCTATGAGATCTTGCTGGCCTTATCTTAACAGCAGCTGTGCTCATGCTAATAGTCTAAGTGTTATTCAGCTTTCTTGCTAAATAGTGTTTTGCTTGCAGTTGGTTTGATGTAATTTGCTCTTAATTTAAAGTTTTACTTTCACCACAGGAGAAAAAGTCTTCTTTCCTGGAGGATTGACAGTGTACTTAGTTTTGCATTAGTCTCAGATCCTTTTTTGGAAGCTAATAACAAATTGTTTAGATCTGACCTTGTTTAGCTTAAATTTTCGATTAAAGCTGAAAGGAGGTGGAACCAGCAACTTTAGGTTTCTCTTTCATATGCTTTTCTGGTGCACCTGGCATTGTTAGTCATTTCTACCTGCTTGTAAAAAGCGTTTGTACAGGTGATTTTCTCTCTGTAAGTAGTTTCAGCTTAATGAGGCAGCTCTTAAAGCAATCAAGTTCACAAAATCGTGCTGTGTTTGATTGTTGTACAGCCTGTGACAGAAGTGCACAGATAGGGAAGTGCCAGTTATGACATGGCTAGTCTGCTAATGCAGTACTGTTTAGAGTCTGCATTGCTTTCTGTAAAAATGTATTTTACTGAGGCTGGATGAGACTTCTGCCATGTAAATAAAAGCTGACCCATGGAGAGCATAAGTGTGGTAATCTTGGACTGTGAAAAATGGAGAGCTTACTTTGGTAAGTGACCTAAAACAATTTGCTGTCCCAGTCAGCAGTGCTTACTTAGCTGTCTGTTTTGCCAGGTATCTCAAAACACTTAACTAAGTTAGGTGAATTAATTTTGAGAAGTCTGTGAAGGTGGAGTCTTTGGTCTCTAGAGCAACCCTGGAGGAGGGAATCCCCTGCTTTGACCCCCTCAGGTCTGATCTTCTCTTTGCAGTTCCCCTTGTGGTGAGGTGGGCGGTTCCTCCTGTCCCTGAGCATTTGGCAGATCCATCTGTCATCTTTCTCCAGCTCTTAATGGTTTTGTTGGAGGAAACAGCAAGTGCTCCTCTATAGGTGGCACAAGGGAAGGTGAGGGTCAGTCGTGGGAAGATTTGTGCTTTAGCTGGTTTTGAAGCAGGCAGGAGCAGAGAAGGATGAACTTGGGAGATGGTGACAGCCGCTCTTTCTGCCCTCCTCTCTTCTCCTTGTCTTTTCCTCCTGTGCCCCAACAGCTTCTGCAAAGCCATTGTGGTGCACAGTGTTAGCAGGGTGTTTTGTCTCAAAAAGGGAACAAAGGATTAATGTTTAGCCAGCTGCCAGAAGCACCTTGTTAAGGTGGCATATGGGAGGCCTGTGTGTGTGTCTGTAGGCCTTGCATCTTCCCCTGCTTGAGCACTCCTGTTTTCTGAGCAGGTAAGGTTGACTTACATCCCTGTCAGGCTGTAAGTGTCATCTTTGTTTAACAGATAGGCAAAATAAAGTTGCTAACCTGCTCAACTTGACCTGACTGCACACACTATTGTCTGAATTCTTACAGAAAAGGTACAGGATAAGGAAGAGTAATACCAAATTTACAGAAGTGTTTGCTGCTTCAAAGTTGTTAGGTTTGCACATAAAGGCACCTGTCTGATACGGAACCTGTAGCAGAACAAGAAAAGGAGACATCCTGCTTGCCATCCTTTAAACTAAGGTAGAAAAATAATTGCTTCTACTAAGGAGAAGTAATTGTGAACAGATACGGATCCTGTCCATACAAGTTCTGCTACAGTTTTGGTATACAAGATATGTGTAAAGTCTTGTTTTAAAACTGCAGTTATCTTGTTTTAAAACTGCAGTTACTAATTGTACACTTAATTTATGTTGCTTCATCTTATTCTTGTCTGCATTTCTTTTTACAAAAAGCTTTTGTGGTGTTCTACTTACTGATCAGGAAAATATTGTTATAGTGCAGTGTTTGGAAAGCAGCTGGACATCCATACTGGTGGAATAGACCTTGCATTTCCTCACCATGAAAATGAAATTGCACAGTGTGAGGTGTATCATCAGTGTGAGCAATGGGGGAATTACTTTTTGCATTCTGGTAAGTAAAATATTGATCACTTGAGAAGCCTGTACTAATACAACAGTTTGGGTTTTTTAGGTTTGGCATTTTGTGCTGTGAAAACACTGTCTGACATTATGTAGAACTGCTCCTTGGTCCCTCTCCATAAAAGTGCTTCATTCAGTGAAGTTTGTGCTGTACAGTGCTTTGAACTACATCACTGGTGGTTCTAGTGCTGTTCCCATTGATGGAAACCTTGACATTTGTTCTTCCTGTTACAGTCGTGGTGGTTCTGGATGGACTGCTGAAGTCAATAGAAAGTCAGATTCAAGTCTGCAGCCTCTCTTTTGCTGATCAATATTTTGGGCAGGATGTCTCTGTGAACTCTTGGAGCTGCTTCTCTGAGTAGAAGAGCTGCAGAGTTAAGCCTGTGGTACACTCTGGGAATTACATGAGCTTTCACTTTTATATATTTGTACTATATGGGATGAATTTGGTATTCTAGTTTCAGTTCCCAGTGCAGAGCCTGTTGTAAATCAATAGCAATTGTCCAGAGGCTGGTGCGTCTTCCAGGGTGTGCTTTGTTCCCGAGGCACTGTGGAATCCTCTGCACTTCCACTGAGATGCAGTGGTTACTGCCAAGTGGAGCCTTCTGTTGGCAAACCAGTGAAACTGGCTTTTCAAACTTGGAACTGAAACTGTAGGGGAAATATCTTTTATACTAGCTTAATAAAGAGGAGTTAATTTAAAAAAAAAAAGAGAACTTGATTCCAAGGGCAGTTTGTACATTGAGGTTCTCTAGGAGCTGACAGATTACGTTCATTAAGTTAAAAAGTCTTGCTGGAAGATGGTGGTGTGAATTATTTAGGGCAAATGAATCAGCTTCAGAAACAATTTATTCTGCTAACAGACTTCAGAATTTTACCAGCTCAGAATTGGAGGAGCAATCCCCATTAGAGGAATAAAATCCCTGCACTGGGGATAAGTCTTATAAGGACTTTATTTTTAGACTACTTGTACCCTGGGAAGAGCGCCAAACTGAAGTTACAAAAATCCTAGTATTTTGTATTCCTGAATGAAATAATTCTAAGTACTGAAACTCTTGGAAGAGGAATATTAATTCAAATTCGGACATTACCGGTACCTTTTTAGGAAAACACAATCCAACTATTTTAAGCTTGGCTGCCTGAAGTTAAGTAAGTTAGTGTTTAGGCACCTTTGCAAAAGAGAAGAAGTAATCCTACCCAGGCTCTTCCCCTTCTCCCAGGAGAATTTTGGCTGTGGATTTTACTTGAGTCACAAGAGCTGCAGGTGTCCAGCTGTGTCTGACAGCCTGAATATGCTTATTGAGTGTCCCAAGTTTATTAATGCAGTGGTGAAAGTGGCCCCACCTGCTAGCAGACAGGACAGACAACGAAACCAAGAATTTTTATCATGGATAGCTGCTGTAGCTGATTCTGCATCCATAGATTTTTGATTTGTTCCTACTCTCCATAGAGTATGTTGTGCAAAATCAAGGGGTCAGGGTAGGACTGGAGGTAGTCTTCTCATGGTGAGTCCCTGCTGCTTTGAATCATTATCAGAAATAGCTGAGAAGTGAAACTGTGAGCTTTTCAGGTCCAGTTGTAAGGTCTGAGCTTGTTGCTTTCATATCCAGATGAGTATAATAGGGATTTTACCTACTTGTGGAAGCAAGGGGGTTTCAAGCAAGGCTGCAGAGCAGCTCTGTGCACTGAGTAGCATGAAGTGCAGACAGCTGCATGGGTTGCTGAGCAAGAAATGCCACTTCTGTCTCCACTCATAAAAGCAGGAGCACGACCATACATTGCCCTTGCAGAGCACTCTGAGGCATTGCTAACACTGGGCTGCCAAATGTGAAAGAGTGCAATGCTGGTAGGGTATTACAGAGCAAGAGCAGTTTATACTTAAAAATCTGCCTCAAAATATGATTTAAGTGCTGCATGCTTCAGGTCACAGCTGCCTAAAAGTCCCATGTTAGTTGTGGGTTGTTGGTAACTTACAGAATTACTCTTTCATTAGGAGAAGCCTATTAAGGCTTTTAACAACATGTCTGAAATTATGCTGAGTAGCCTTTCAGTGGCAGCATGTGTGGCATCTCTACGATGCTGTGAATAATTGGTGTTTTCCATCAGTGGTGCTGCCGTGGCTCACATGGATGAGACCTGAAAGCAGGAAACCTCAGGCTATACCTCTCCTGTCTCTCTTTGACAGAGCTTTCTTGCAGTGCTAAAGCCAAGCTCTGCATACTGTCTTAAATGCAGCGTTACTACCTTTTTCCTGTGCTACAGCCCTGCAAAGCAGTGGTCCATGTGACTATTGAAAGTTCTAACAGTGCTCAGAGGTCACATTTTGAAATAAACTAATTCAAATTAGGCATGGTAGCTGCATCCCTCCCTCACCCTGCTTTTTCTCAGTCTCACAAATCTGGAGTTGAGAATGTGTAGAAAATTCATTTTGCATTTAAGATATTTTGAACCAGTGCTATAAAACTTTGGGGTAAAAAAAAAAATCTTAACAGCCATCAGCAAGTAATAAGTACAGAAGATTGAGTTTTAAGGGTTTTCTAATGTGAGATCGCAGGAAAATATTTCTTAAAATACTTCTGAGAAGTCAAGAGTAAGACATAAGGTACTTGTCCTGTGAAGACTTAAACTATTTGCTTGCTTGTTTTTATCAGTTTATTGTCAATTCTGAACAGGGAGACTCATGGTGGTGGTGGGGATTTTTTTGTTGGTTTTTTTTAATGTTTTAAATGTTTATATTTTAAAATTCACCAAGTGAAAGTTTTGAGGATTGAGAGGTGTGCAGGACTGTTGGCAAAGCTATTGAAAAATGTTACCCATTGCATTGAAATGATTGGTGTGTATCCATCATAGTATATGCTGCCTCCAACATTTCCAGTGTCTCAGTGCAGTCTTTCTCATTTGCTCCCTATTCAGAAACACACTTGTTTATCCTGATTAATTCCTTTTTTTTTTTACTATAGGGCATTTGCATGTTAAAGGAAGTCAAGAAAAAATGTCAAAGTCATTAAAAAATTACATAACAATTAAGGTAATTACATAAAATAAGGTAATTTTTTTGTTTGAATTGAAGCAATGTATGTTTGTAATTCATAACTATTAGTCATAGCCTTTTTGAGAAAACTTTGGAGTGTGTGCTTGTGCTGCAATGTTTCTCTAGTACTGATGTATCTGTTATTGTGAATCTGGATGTAGGATACCTGCTTAAATTCAGGGTTTGCTTATAACGATGGATCTTGCTGAGCTGAGAGTGTTTGTAGGAGCAGAGTTTGTGCCCAGTACCAGAATCCTGCACAATAGATTTGTGGCTGGACTTGACAGTCTCAGGGGTCTTTTCTAACCTGAATGATTCTGTTCTGTAGTGATGGGTTCTCATCATGGCCTTGGAAAAGAGTGGATGTTTTTCCTTGTCCTTCTTTAGGTGAAATGGGAGTCAGAATTTTGTCAGGAAGTCACTGGGTACCCTGAACCCCACTATTGCAGCTGTGTCTCCCATTACCCTTTATTTTTATATAATGACCTTGCTGGTGCACAGAAACTTTGCCTTTTGATAACCACGGGCCACATGACCATGCCATATATCACTGTGTCTCCAGGTCTTTGGTGTGGCCCAGAGCAGGGTTTCTCTGCCAGGTGTGTGTGATGCCGCTGTGTGTGGTGCTGGGGTGGCTCCCGTGATGGCTCATGCCTACTGCTGGAATAGGGCAATTTCCTTCCTTTAGACAAAGCTTGGGAAGCTGCTTCGGCCCATATGTTCCCCTTTGCCCTCTTGGAAGAATTAATTAAAATCCCTTTAAAAAGAAGTTCAATGTGAGCTGCTTTATTCTTAAGTCTTCTGATGCTGTCTGGGTACAGTTAAGCCCTGTTTCCCTGGAGCTCACAATTTTCACAGAAATCTCACGAGTCTCAGCAGATGTTGTGGGCAGGGTGGAGAAATGACCACAATTGCAGTGCATGGAGTTAAAAGCGACATATGAAAATGTTCCCCTCCATGTACCCCATGATGGCACAGCTTGTGTTGAGGAAACAAATATTTCAGGCCTGTCTGTCTTTCTTTGTGGGTCTCTGCTTTTCATGTCTGCCCTTACACATGGCAAAAAAGTATTAATTCTTCCTGGGAGGTGATTTTCAGTCCAATGAAACAATTTTTTACCTGTACAGCTGCCTTGGACCTTGAAAGTTAAGCCCTACATGGAAGGTTTTATGCCTGTGCCAAAAGAGGAGAGGTCTGTCCAGGATCTTCCCTTGGTCCAGCCAGTGGCCACCTACATCCCAGGCTGTCACCTGGGCACAGCAGCTCTGCATCCTCTGCATTCAGCTGCCCTGTTTTCCCTCTCCCTTGTACCGTACTTCAGTTTTTTCTCTCCTTTTTTTTAATAGCTTTTAATTTCAACCCAAAAATCAAAGAGATTGTGATAACACAGGGCCAAGCAACCTGCTTTCAAAGAGCTGTGGTACTTTGTCTGTTCTATGTTTTTAAGGAAATGCAGAGGTTTTTTTTGTAGTTTGGATGGTCCTTTCCCAAATTTGAATTTATTTCTGTACTGTACTCATATTGTTCTACTTCTGTATATTAGTGTAAAGCTTCTGGGCATATTGGGTACACTCCGTTATATCCAGTTTATTTTAAAAACCCACAACAAACAAATGAACACCCACCAAAACAGTATATCTGTTTCTTGATTTTGATTGCCCCAATTATTTCTATTTTCACTTAAGAGACAGCAAATTGCTGATGCTTTTTTGGTGTTCAGGCTGGTTTAGTCTTGTAGCAGAAGCCTTATATCAAAGTGTGAGATTTAAGCAAATGACACTTTCCATATTTTCTCACTTGTACTGGCTTGTTATGATTTTTGATTTTTGTGGCACTTCAGTGATCCTCACCAGTTTTCAAATTAAAAAAAAAAAAAAAGCAGCAGAAGTGCAATAGTCACAGTCAAGCTACCACAGTGTCCAGCCTTGTTGAGAGTAGGGTTGGAAGTGACTGAATGTTTTATCAGTGCACCTTACAAACATTTAAATACTTCTTTATACTATTAATATAAATTATTTCTACTAGTAGCCACACTAATAGTTTACTGTTTACTGGAGTATATTATTTGTAAAGCTAGATAAATATTAGAGTGGAGCTTACTAGGCTTCATAATTAACACAGATAACTCTTTTTATATTGCTAGGATTTATCTTTGTTCACTCCCTGTGTTCCTTCGTATTCTAGTCCTGCAGAAAAAGTGCACTTACGTTCTTTTTCAAGAAGTCTTTTTTTTTTTTTAAGTTTGCAGAACTCAGGAGCTTTCCTTTCTGTAAGATGTATCCCAATCTTAGTGTGATAATTTCATTTTGGGATTTTTGTGCAAAAGTCTTTATACAGTGTATGATTGTACTTGCAAAGTAATTTTCACTGTCTTATATTGGACCTCGTGTGTATATTTATATCTTGTATATATGTATGCACATCTATCTTATATGGAATTGAATTTTATTTCATTTAGGTTTTAAAGTAGTGTTAGAGTTTAAAGATTTTATGCCTATCTTAAATTGCAAAGATGTGTTATTTGTCATGTTAATTTGAAAAGCAGGGGGGTGGAAGAGCTCCTGACGAAATTGATGTCATGCTAAAGGTGTCTTTTTGTGCATGGAGTTTAGGATTTCCTGAAGAAATGTTCATCAGATCAATTCAGAATGTTTTGTTTGCGTGGCAGATACAGCTCAGGTAAGGAACAGCCCTTTCCCTGTGGGGGTGTGCATGTCTCTCCACTGACACACCCTTCCTGTGTGGAGGTGCTGCGAGCTCCTCTCCGGCGCCCTGCATCTCCCGGGATCCAGTGGGTGGGCAGGTTTTAGTGGTGCTCTGTGGGGCTGGTCTCTGCCTAACATTTAGGACATTGTCTTTACTGAGCACAGTACATAACCATTCATTTAAATACCTTCTTGAGCTGCAGTTAGTTGCACTCTCAGTTAATTGCACTTTTAATGAATGAATTACCTCTGTCACTGATTTGCATCTGTTGTAGTTACTTGTATTGCAGTCATGATCAGCTGTTTTTGGAGTCATATGCAGATGGAGCTGTGGCTTATATTTCTGTAGGGTATGATGACGGCTGGCTAATAATTTTTTATCTCCCTGCTGTGTTACCATTTTTGCCTTGTGAAGTTCCTGAGTGTTCAGGCAGTTCTGTGGTGCAGTGCAGCTCACTTACAGCAGCACATGATAACCTCATGAACATCTTAGCCTGGCAGATCATTTCTCTGCTGGTGGGGGAGGTGTGGGAGATTTTTGTTAGCTTCCCTGTCTACCCCTTAGTGTTTCCCGCAGGTAGATGCTACTCTGAGCTGGAAGAGGTTTTCATATGTCTGTGTTCTTACCAGTTTATTGAGGCCTGCCAAAAGCAGATGGTAGTTCCTTAACCACTGCTGGGTCACCTGGCTTGTTGGCTGTCCTGGCATGGCAAGGGTGTGTGGGTTGTGGGGCAGCAACTGCTGTGGTGTTTCCGTGGGCCTCTATCTGCCTTGGATAAAGCACCTGGAGCAGTGTGACTGCGAGAGCTGGCGTGGCCAAGGCTCTGGGGCACTGCTCGTGCCTGTCAGCATGCAGTGTGCTGCCAGCCTTTATAGTCGTGCAGTCATTGGACTGAGAAGTCTTTCTGCGTGTTAATACTGCTAGCTGCCTTGCAGGAGCCACCCATGTGATCCTCCTGCTGGATCCTCCCTCTCCTAGGACAGGCAAAGGCATCAGGAGTGGAATATATCCCTGCAATATTTCAAAGCACAGGACAGTAAAGAGAGAAGTGGTTGTTAATTTCCAATCTCCACTGTGAAAGAGAGGAGTGCACCCAATTGGAAGGTCTGCTGCAGAACAGCATCCTTTGTGGGGCAGGCAGTGGGTTGGTGGCATGCCTGGCTGTTTTGGGATGATGCTGTAGGGCACACTTGGCTGGTTTCCTCTTTTAGGAGATGAAGTACCTTGTGTACACTTAAGTGGCTCCCTGGCTGGGGGCACTTGGGAGTTGTGAACAAATGTTTGTTTAAAACTAAAGAAGAGAAAAGACTAACACCTACTACACTATCATATATATATGTTTGTCAAACAAGAGCTAAATGTCTGGTAGTTTCTAACCTTGCCTCGGGGCAAGGAATGGCAGGGAGCCCTGCAGTGGGGGGCTGTTTGCAGACTTTCTCCACTCCCTGTCAGCTGGCTGCATTTGAACCTGTGCTTTTTGCATTACTTCTAGGATAAACACCTTCCTGAAGTAAAAAAAGAGCAGTACCTGTGTGGATGTGGGTGGCTTTGATGAAAGGATATGGTTATATCACAGTATAAGCCAGTTGGCAGGTAAGGGCTGCTCAGAAGTCTGCACTTGCCATCTCCACCTTACGAGGCCGTGTGCATTATTAGCTTCCCAATAAAGAGCCAGAGTCAGTCTCTGCTGAGCCAGGTATTTACTGTGCTGCCTGTCAGCCTGTGTTCCTCCTATCAATTCACTTTGGTCTAAGTATAAGTTTACTGCACTCCTTCTCATCTGGCTGTCTGCTCATATTTTTGTTAGAGGTGAGATCCCAAGCACCTTCTGTTTGTTTCTTAAAAGTTTTTTATAGCCTAGACCCATGGGTGGTGGTTCCTGCCATCCTCACCTGCCAGAGAAAGCCTTTTGTGAAATCCAGGTTTGGGGGTCAGGTGGTACCACACTCGTTGGATTGAGCCTGTAAAAGATCTTTGTAGGCATGTGGATGAGGACAGGACCTGACAGTTGGGAATGGCTCATGCTTGGTACTGTAGTTTCTTGGGCTTGGAATGGGTCTTTTTTGTTGTCTGGGCCACCCCCTGTCTGTGTGTGCGCTAACAGGCACAAATAGAGACAAATGTGACTCCAGACTGCCCCAGCCTTGGAGGGGCAAGGGTTGAAGGGGAGATGCATGTGTTTCATGGGAGTTGAGTGCCTTCCTGTGATGATCATTGTCAGAGGGAGGATAAAGCTGGATGACTTGCTTGTGGGGAAGAGGGGAAAAGTCAGAGAGAAGAGACTTTGATCATCCTTCCATAATGCCTTTCTGCACGGGGTCCCTCTGCTTCATCGACCTCTCCGCCTGCTTGGGGTGGTGGGGCAGAGCTGCTCAGGGTGAAGCTGAGCTCTGGGGGCAGTGGTGATTATCTGGGCATTTTGCTTTGGCTGGTGCCTCTGGCTGTTTCCTTCTTGGCCTGAATCACCTCCCTGTGGCAGATCTGAGGCTGTTGGGAAAATGGTTCCTAAGTACCCTAGGAAGCAGCATGGTGACCCTCCACCAACGTGCCAGCTGCTTCTGGGTGCAGCTTGAAAGGAAAGGTGCCATCTCTGAAGCTCTGTGGGACCCTGCTGTGAGGCAGCACTTTTCCTCTTGCATCTCATCAGCAGTGGCTTCATTTTATGCAGTGAAGGACAGGTCATGGAGTGGTTTATAGAGCCGGGCTTGCCTGTGCTGCGCTGCGGGTTTGCGGTGCCTGCAGGCAGTGGTTTAGGAGTATGCCCTGAATTGGGGATGAGAATGGTTTGAACCAAAGTAGGCTTCATCAGGATAAACTTTTATCAAGTATTCCTTGCAGAATTCTTGTAACCAGGTTAATCGAGTAATCCTAGTGTGTACAAATGATCATTCTCAATGTCTCACTGTGTTATAGATGTCTGTACGTTGTTTTTTTTGAAAACTGAGTAAAGCGTAATTTTAAAACCAGTGTTAATGAGGCAGTAATGCAGATTTTTATTTACACACAAGCGAAAAATCTGACAAATACAGGTCCTTACGCCTTTGTTACACTGGGGTAAATCTTGTGGAAAGTCTGTTTAAACAGTTAGGCTTCCTTGGGATTTAGGCTAATGCAACTGAGATCAGGTCTCACATCTGGTGGCTTTTGCCCTCTTAGATCTGTCCTCTTGGCAAGACTGTCTGCTCTAAAGTGGGCAGCATTGGGCAATTCTACAAAGCAGTTGGATGTAACATGGGCGGACCAGATGTGAGATTTCTGTGGAAACTATGGGTTTTCAGTGCTGATGAGATTAGGAATATGCTGGAAGCTGTAGTTTGGAGGTACCTTATTGCAGAGGTCAGGTACACAACAGTGAAGCAATTCTGCACTGGCTATGAATATGAATGGCTCTGATGTGATACTGGGGGAAGGAATGCATTCAAACTTAAGCCTGTCCTAGGTAGACACAACTTCCACTGAAGTCAGATGAGCTCTCTTATGTGGGGTCCAAGAGCTTTTCTTTGCATATTACTCCACAATTAAAAAAAAAAAAGCCTCTCACTGACAGCAATTTCCAGTGAAAGTGACAGGAAGCTGGCGCCTGCACTTCAGCAGGTGCAGGCAAGGCGAGAGGAGCCTGCTGAGCCCCTGCTAGCAGGAGTGGACTCTAGAAGTTCCCAAAGTGGAATTGCCTGCCAAAGCTAAAGTCTCCCTGAATGCAGTGGGGATGTCCGTGTGCAGGGATGCCTTGTTAGTGGTGGGGCTGATGTTTCTGCAGCTGGTGGAAGAGAAGCACTGTAGGGTTCCTGTACAGCACATCTCATTGTAAAGCGGAGCTCAGCTTTGGATGCAAGGAATCATTTACCTTGAGGTTTTATCTTCCTTTCCAGTGGCCATAAGAGGCTTTGATATGCGTGAGTGTGATGAACCCCACCCTAGGCATGCCCTTATGAGTTTAAGCAATTTGTATTGTCTCTAAAAATAGCTTTCTCAAAGCGATATGGTCAGTTTAGCTTTGATATTGTGAGGGAATTGTTCAGGAGCTAGACCACAAATTTTAGGGTCATCTAGATTTTAGGTGTTGGTGAAGCAGCCCTTTAAACAGAGTCAGTGGTGAGGGTTAGGCCTCTTTGGAGGTCTCCATATACAGATTGTGTCTACCTAAGTTAGACTAGGCACAGAATTAGAGGTACGTGTTGCCATCTTAAATCTGGGGGAATGCTTAGAAGTATATTAAATCTTGATGCTTTGGATTGATAACTTTGCAGAGAGATTCAATAATGGAAAAAAAGTTAAATAGTTATTGCTTCAGTAAACTTCAGTAAACTTGAATCAGTTTCACTCAAACCTTTTCCAGTAGGTTATACTTCATCATATGTAGTGATTGTCTTTTATATTGATTTAATTGACCTGGTGTGCATGAAGAATGGAGCTTTTCATTAAATGTGTAATTGTAAGAAGTTTGCTATACAAATAATAACAAACTTCTCCTTTGTCTTCAAATACTGTTCCTATGTATGACAGACAACATTCTCTCCATCATAACACCTTAATTTCTTTTTTTCTTAGCAGTGGAATTTGGTGAGGAGAGCATGGAAGATGCAGAGAACCTTCTTCAGGCAATCTCCTCATTTATTAGAGATGCAAATGCTTATATAAAAGGACAGCTGGTGTGTGACCCTGTTAGAGAAGACATATTGTGGGAAAGGTAAGTGCACCTCCTTAAACGTCTTAAAAGGTTGTGATTATGTGAGCAATAGTTTGCTGACAGAGGTTCTGTTTAGCAAGCAGGACAAGAAGGACTAAGCAGCAGTCTTCCATCCCAGCCCAAAAACCAAGGACAGGGTTTTTTTTAAATTCTCTTTCTAGCCAGCTCTTTTTGCTCGTAGTCTCCTACACTCAGTTCATTGTGTTTTTAAAATCGGTTACTTATCCAGGGTGCCTGTGTAACACAGGCATCTTTGCCCCTCATGAGCGATGTAGGAGGCAAAGCTATGGCAGCTGTGAGGCTCCCCAGTTCCTAAGGAGAGCTAGGCAGTAGTGACTGGAGAAGAAAGAGGATGACTGAAGAGTGACACACCTCGGGCACGTGAATTTGTAATCAAGCTGGCTGGCACTGTGGTGTGCAGCAGAGGAGAGAAGGGGCTACTGAGAGATTGGCCATGGGCAGGGATGTCACAGGGAAGGAAGAAATTACAATTCTGACCCTGATGATGGTGAGGAGAATCCTTTGGAGAGCGTTATGAAAACCAGATTATCTTCAGGACTGAGATGTGCTGTGTGTTGGGTGCAAAGCTGAGAGCAGGAGCACGGTGCTCTGGAGTCAGGGTAGCAGGGGTGCTGAGCGCCCTGAAGCAAGGTTAGTGCAGGCAGCTCTGGGCTGTAGAATCAGAGGGGAGTCGGTCTGTGCTGTAGAGGTGAGAGGCAGCTTCACAACCTCACTGTTGGGGAAGCTTATGGCTACACTGACTGAAGGTTGCAAGGGGCACTGGAGCACCGTTACAGGAAAGCAGAGTTGCATTAAGTAGCTGTAGTATTTGGCAAAAGCAAATCCTTCAGCAGGAGCCTGCAGGCAATCAGTTGGTGCAAGATGAAACCGAGAGGCATGAGGAAGTTGAAACGGATAGTCAGTAGGGGATGTTGGGAGGCCACAACTTGTGTATCCCTAGGTGTAAAAACCAACAAAATGAAACAAAGCTCTTCATTAGCAAAGTGTTAGATACTCAGTGGAGAGGGGGAAGCTTGCAGGGAAAAGTGTTGGGAGGAATGAATAAGAATAGCAGCCATCAGTATCTGAGGGGAGGTAGTCATTCCAGGCAAAAAAAAAAAATCAGAAATAGGCAAAATAAAGCTCATGAGAGCCCCAGAGATGCTAGGCTAGCTTGAGGTTCCCCAGCTAACCCTGCTCCTTGCACTTTATTGGGAAATGGCATCCTTGGGCCGGCGCTGTCAAGCTCTGGTTGGCCTGGCTGTGTATGGGAGCAGGCTGCCAGCAGCTGTTTGTAGCTCCTCATTTATCCCTGCTGCTCTCCTCCCCTCCCTCTCCAAGTGGCTGCAGCTGGTGGCACTGGTTCTGCAGTGATCAGTGCTGGTTGCCCGCTGGCTTTTGGCACTGTTACACAAATGGTCCCACTGAACCTTTCCATCTGAGCCATGGTAAGTGGAATCCCTTGGGATTGGGCTCTCCTGGGAAATGAGGAAGCAGTGCTGGGTTCTGAGTTGGATCCTGACAACAGGATTCTCAGCCAGCCCCAGGACAGCTTTCTTGTGAGGCACTGGAGTGCTGCCTGTGATGTGCCTTTGGAAGAGAAGCATGCTGTTAGCATGATTAATGGGCTGCTGGAAAAAAAAAACAGAACTCAGTAAGACCTTTGATGTGCTTAATATCAGCCTCATTTTCCATCTGTTTTAAAATTATTTAAGGCAAACTTTGCTCTGTTGTTGTTGTTGGCCCCTCTGTTTAACTGTGTATATTTATTGAATGGATGTAACACTTAGGATTTTAACATGCATAAAATTTTTCCCTTCACAGCAGAAAGATGTATTCTTCCTGATGAGTGTAGCACTGCCCATCACAGGACAGCTGGGAAGGAGATGGCAGTGTCCTTTCGAGGACTCCCTCTGGCTGAATGGCTGATGAATTCAGCATACTGCTGGCATCTTGTTTGTCTTATCTTAAATGTTACCTTTTCTTCTTGAAGGCTAGCCAAGACAAAAGTGACCGTGAAGGCTGCGTTTGCAGATGACTTTGACACCTCCAGGGCTGTTGCAGCAATTATGGACCTCATTCACCATGGCAACAGACAGCTTAAGGCTGTTACTAAGGTAACCCATTAGGATACAGAGATCAGAAAATGACAGCTGTCCACTGTCCTACTGCTTAATGCAGACAGATTAGTTTATTGTTCACATAAGAAACCAGCAGAAACAAAGCTCCATAAATTGTTGACCTCAGTGGAGCCCATTTGTCCTGACCCTATCACAGGAATTGTGCATGGCTATTTTTTTGTGCTTTGTTGTGTCCAGAGGATTTCTTTCCTGCTGCCCTATATTATTTATACCTAAGGCTGTTGAAAGGCCTGAAACCGTTGTGACATTCTGCTAATTTTAGTGTTGATTCTGTGTTCTTACCCTGCTTGTTTGCTTAATATCCATCCACAGAAATTAAGCTAAACTGGGAAGTGGTTGGGGGTGGTTGGTGTAGGGGCTTTGGCCGGCAGCCCCAGGTGCACTGGACAGTCTTGGTGGCAAGTTCAGCATTGGGAATGGAGTGGCTTTTGCTGTCAGCAGACTGTAACTGGCATCAGCATTCCTGCATGAGCCTGTCTTCAGATGGCTTTTGGCAGATTAGGGCCCTGTTCAGATCTCTTATGCTGACACAAAGAAAGCATCTGGTAAGGACAAGACTTGACCAATAAACACTATCTGAAGCACTTCTGCGTTTTCTGTTTATCAACAGCTCCCTTTGTCACTCAAGGTGAGTACCTCAGCCTTGTTGCTGTGCTCCTTGAGTACTGGTTCACATGTTTGTTCACCATGTTTGTGCTGTAAAAAAAATGTTACATACACAGTAATAACTGGTTTTAAGAGAGAATTAGCCTGTTGGTTTAGAAATCCTGTCTCCCTCTGGTCCTGTTTTGGCATTGGCTTTAGATTCTGTCATTAGCCTTATCTTTACAAATTGACTCTGAGTACACCCCTGACCTGAAACACTTTGCAGCAGGGATCTGTAATGGTATTGCCACTCCTAGATGCAACTACCCCCATTTTGTCAGTCACTGCTGAATTCACCCCTGAATTCATCCTGTCAGTCATTTTGTTGAGAATGGGATGGAGTATTTGTGGGGCAGCTGACTCGGATTTCTGGTTGGGGTGGTGGAGCTTTTCTGGGTACAGCCCAGCTGTCTGGAATGTTCCCTCTTTATTATGAATGTAGTTTTTCTCTTTAAGAACTGTAAGTTAAAGTCCACATAACTACTTATTCCTCTCTTTAGCCTTCCTGCTAAGCATTTCTCACCTTAGATGGCACGCTCCTATTCCTTTCTCCCAGTGGCCTGCTCCAGCTCCTCCCAGTTCAGATCTTCCTATGTATTTTAGACTATAGCTTATCTCAGGCCCTAATGAAGATGTCAGATAAAATCCAGTACCAGCTGCTGATTTGCTTGTGCATGTCATCACTCTTATTTTTCAGGCAAGGGTATGTCCCTTAAATTGCTCCTCAGTCTGTCATTTAATCCTTATTTCATTGCTGCTGCTGCTGCTGATTGCTGGTGCTACCAGGGCATGACAAAATGCCATACGCTATCTCAAAGCAGTCTCCACATGGATCAAATCAAAAAGATACTCAAAGAATTTTTTTCTTTTAATTTTTGATATTATAGGTGTCCATGAATCTGAGATTTTGTTCTTTTTATTTTGTTTCCATACACACAGCCCTTTCATGCCCAGAAGTGCTCTTTTTAGTTCTGATTTACTGCAGACATGTAATGCGTGGCAGCTTCATGCATCTCTTCTCCTCGCTGCGCAGGCTGGTGATAAGCTCTTCCCTTCCCTCGTTTACTTAAATCCCTTCCCTTTGTGCTGTGAGGTGCTTTTATACCTCTGTAAGATTGCCTGTCTGGGCAGGTGTTCCTGGTAGAGGTAGATCTATATAATTAGTAATACTTTTCCCTTGTGGACTAGGCTAGATGCTGGATTCTGTAATATGTATTGACTGGACAATCTCTTTTGAGTGTTTTCTAAACAGAATGCTGGATCTCCTAGAAGCTCTGTTGTGTATGGAAGCATTATTTCCTATATAGAAGGCTTTTTCAATGCCCTTGGGATGTCCTTTGGAGAAAGACAGGTAATGAAATATCTCTTCTATGTGTTCAAGTATATGGTAGCAGCCCCAGTGTTATGTTTCATAGAGTGCTGTCTGAAAGCATCAGATGTAACAGTTATTTATGGTTTTAGTAAACCTTTCTGCACTGCTTGCAGTTTTTTTGCTGTGATGTTTTAGGAGAGTGTATAAGCAGATGGAACAAAGTGTGGGCTTTTTAGTTCTTGGAGGTACTCCTATCTGAATTCTGCACCAGTTGTGGTGTGGAAATGAAAGACTGAGGAATGAAACAAGAAAAAGTTAGCATTGGAGGCCTTCACATTGTGCTGTAATGTGTCTGGGTTTCCCTAGCTTTTCCTCTTCTTCCTAATGGCTCCATCCAGGCTGGCTTTGATAGCTGTGCGAATATTTGCAGTGGTGAGGGGTTCCACTCCTCTGCAGAAAGCCAGAGAAAGGGGCTGCTCTGCCTGGAGCCATGCTGAGGTATGGGGTAGGGAGGATAATGAGCTGGGGATAGGGCCCTTACATAACTCATTCTTGGAAAGATAGGAATGGGGAGAGAAAAAAAAAAAAAGGAGAGAAAAGCTCAAAGCAAAGTACTGAACAGGAAAGAGTCATCAGTATGGAGGTGATATCCTGATGTATGGAAGGGGAGCATTTAAAATGACATAAGGTGTTGGAGAATAGCAGGTTTTTCTTTTCTCCTCTCCTGCTTAAATATGGAGCTGAATGCAAAGTAGTGGAAAACTTTCTGTAGAGAAACTGTTCTGCAAAAATTTATTTTGGGGAGGGGGAGAAGGGAATAAGAAAATGTAAATAAACTTATTCATCCTTTGAAAATCAGGCAGTATAGCGGTAAATGCATTTATTTAGTTTGCCTCCATGGACTTTTCTCAAAAAATTTCTTTCAAAACAGTGGCTGGATGTGATTTGGCTGTGTGTTACTCCTCATAGCCTGTGGTTTGCATATTAATTTTTAGTGGCATATTAAACACTTAAAATTTTTTGTTAGCTGGATGGCAAAGTCATTCATCCAGATTCTGGGCTGTCTGTATGCAGGTGTCTCCTGCACCTATATTTTTGCTGAAACAAGTATCTGAATACTTTTCTTTGTTGTAGGCTGTGCTAGTCCCTTTCTCTGTGTGGCAGGAGGATCAGCAGAAGATGCTGGTCTGAGATAAGCAGGAAGAAAGGAGCAGCTCATTAGACTCCTCTCTGTTCCTCTGCTCTTTCAGCTTCCAGTAAACGAATCTGTCCAAATCTTCATCAGAAAGGTCCATGGGCTACCACAATTTAGTAAATAAAATGGTGTAGGGATTGTTCCCTGACTCTGAGACCAGCCACAACAGCTCAGCATCCAGCTTTTCTTGCCCCTTAGCCATGCAGCCCCAGGCATGCACCTTGCCAGGAGCAGTCCCTGGCCACAGTGGGTCCTGGCACATGTGCTGTGTGGGAGAGGGCTGCCTGGCCTGGACACTGCTGTGCTAACACTGCAGAGGATACAGGCAGCAGTGTTTGGGCCCCCTCATTTGGATGTTTGCATATAGCCTGTGGGTCTGTCTTGTTCCTGGGCTGGGATTGATCTCAGCTAATCAGCCTAATGTAGCTGTCTGTGCTTCTGAAGTCATCAGTGGGGATGCTGAGGCATGGCTCGTCTCAGTCTGGTGGCTGTATACCATCAGAGTACCTGTCTCTCTCTCTGCATTGGCAAGAGAAGATCTTATGGGCAGGGAGGTAAGACAAATCCATCCAGAAAGGTGATGAGTGAAAACCATCGTGCCTGTTCTAGAGCTGGGAAGCTTTTGCTCTGCCAAAGAGTGCAGAGTGTTGAGTGCATTGCAGGTGCACCTGGGGTCAATCTGTGGAGCAAGCAACAGCCAGAAATTTGAGATCAGCCCTGAGAGGCTACATCATGTTTTATGTGGAAATCAGACTGTTTCATCTCCTAAAGCTGCATCTCCTTTTGAAGGCTTTCACTCCCGTAGGTGCCTGGTTTGAACTCTTGTAATGGTGTTTGTAGACACTTGTTCTGTGCTCCCATCGTCGGGGCTTTCCCCTCTGTATTTAAGTATTTATCCTGCCACAGGTTACTATGGAGCATTTCTGGCACTTAGATTTATTACCTTCTTCATTCTCATAAACTTTTTCTTTAGTATGGTTACGTGTTTTAAAAGCTTGGGGAATTTGCTGCATTTCACACTCTCATCTTCAATAGCTTCCCTCTCACCTCCTCCTCCTGCGCTTCTTTGTTTGTCAGTGACCTCTGAAACTCTGCTCCCTTTTGTTTCCATCCTGCAGTTCGCTGACTAAACCCAGTCCGCTCTGGCTTTAATTACTCAGCTCTTCTGCTCCCAGATGATGCTGCTGCCAGGAGCTTTGCCCCTGGCCTTGGTGCGCTTTGTGTTCCCGCTCTTGTGTCTTAGGGATAAAACACCGTGGTGGTGTTCTCTTGTTTGTTGGAGGTTTGTCCTTTTCCTCCCCCTTGGGAGTTTGCCTCTAATGAGAAACAGGGATGGTCTCTCTGCCAAGAGCGAGACCAGGAGCCTGGCTGTGCCAGTGCTGAGGAGTGGCCTTCCTCTTCAGCTGACTCCCAAGCTCCTGTCCTGGCAGCTGTTGGAGCAGGACTCTGTAGGAGGAGTGAGTCTGTTCCCTTCCCAAGGCATTGACCAGCGAGATTCCTGCCAAGCCAGAGGAGGCAGAGGAAGCTAGGAAGTGGCTGAGGGGAGGAAGGGGCTTGGCTACAGCCAGGAAACACCCATGCCCTGTGTGCAGTAGCTGCTGCTTCCATCAGGTTTTTTTAAGTGCCTGAAACTTTGGGTAAGGTGGATCAGATGAAAGTTCTGTGAATTTGGGAAGGTTTTCTGTAGATTAAAGGAGAAAGGATAGGATGAACTAGAGACTTAAAGCCAAAATATTTACTTTTCCTAGTTTCTGTTTCCTGAAGGAGATCTGGAGCTCAAAGGCAGAGTAAGGGGCTGATGTATTCTCTGTCTTTGGACTTTTACAGGAATTTTACAGGAGCTGTCTGAGCTGGTGGGTAGATTTCCCTTGCTGTGTTGGATTCCTGTTGCCAGGCCTTTCTTACATTAACTTGTCTGATCCCTTTTTAAGTTATGCACGCTTCTGGCATCTCAGAGGTTTCCTGTGGCGATGAGTTCCCCACTTGGGTTAAGCAGTGTGTTGTGCTCATGTGAGAGCACTCTGCTCCAAGGTAAAATGCTTTCTGGTGCAGGAATCTGCTGAACTCCTTCCAAGTGTGGCTCCACTGTAACTTTTTGTCCAGCATTAGTGAGATGGTGACATTTTAATGCTACCAATATATGGAAGATGCGCTACCAATATATGGAAGATGCACTACCAAGAGAGGTGATAAGGCCTCACATTGCTATGGAGATGGGGGTTGATTTTTTTAATATCATACTCAGATGTTTGTAAAGCACCCTGTTTGATTCTAGGTGGCTGTGGGAGGAGACAAGTCTGCAGTGCTCTCCAGTGTCATTGAAGAGCTGGTGAGGTTCCGTACGAAGGTCCGTCACTACGCGCTGGCTCTGCCAGAGGCAGCAGATGCTGTGCCAGTGGAAGGTGCACCAGGAGCTGAGGAACCCAAACAGGAGCAGAAGGAAAAGAGGAAGCAGTTAATGCAGGAGAGAAAGCCCCTCCTGGAGGCTTGTGACAGTCTGCGTGGAGACCTTGCTGCCTTCGGAATTCACATAAAGGTAGAAGACAGTAACCTTCTTTGTGAGACTCTCAGTCACTTTGTAAGACAACACTTATTTTTATCCTTCATTCCCCTTCAGCAGCTTGTGGCGTTGTGCCCCGCTCCCTGTGTGACTGCAGTAGCAGGAGGTGGAAGTCAAGCCCTTGTCTGGCTGTACTGCTGCCTTCTCTTCTGCTCCCCCTCAGCCTTGTGTCTCCATGCAAGCCACGGAATATCTTAATATTCAGAAATCCCTAAGTTGCCCAAATTCAATCAAGAAGTAAGGCTGTGAGTAATGTGTGCAGTCTTAAAAAAGATTGCAAAGAAACTGGAAAGTAAACCAAGATGACTTGTGAAAATAATGCCTTCCTTCTACCTACCCCACACTCTCCACCAAAAGTAAGTCTTTATGAGAAAGCCTCTTCCTTCTTCAGCAGCTTCATTTCCAACTGTTCTGAGCCACAGGGACTTTGCCCGATTCCTGAACCACTCCTCTCTCCATCCTGCTTTCTACTTCTAGCCTACACCTAATGCCAGTGTTCTTTTCCATTATCTGAATGACATCTCTGGCTTGAGAGAAGACCCTCTATGTCATTGCTGCCTCCTCGTTCCAAGGAGTTGCATTACTTCTTTAAAGTGCTGCTTCTTCCAGTTACTCTTGGTCACTGCCCTTCTCACCTCCACGAGGCGAGGGCCAGTGTTGCTCCTTGAGTGCAGAGTGCAGAATAATCCTCCACATTCTCTCCCTCCATCTAGTTTATACTGTTCATTTTTTCTTTGCTTGGGAACTGATCCTGGTGAGTGTGGTTCCATGGTTTTACCAGTGGGAGGATGGAAAGCACAGTGACATCAGGGAGTGACAGCACACATCTGCTCCAGCTGCCGAGTGTGAGAGCTGGCACTTGTCAGTGCTCCTGTTACAGCAGAGTGTGGTCGGCTCTCTCCTCTCTCAGATAACAGCGAGCGTGCTGACACAAGCCAGGGTGAGGGCCACAGCTTGGAGGTGGTGGTGAGCTGCAGCTGTGAAGGGAAAGGGAAACTGGAACATCTGCTTCCTTTAACTTGTTTGTAAATCCCCACTGCACTCATCCATCAAGCAAGTTTGCAAATCCAAACGTGTGCTGAGACAAAGTCTTGGAGAAGCAGCCTGCCTTTTCATCTATCAGAAAAATGCTGCTGTCCCACCTCCATCGTTTTGCAGATTGTAGTTTGTTTTTAAAGGGATTTACATTTGAAAACCCCACAAATTAGTCTGAGCCAGGATTCAAACCATTCCATTTATTAAAAAAAAAAAATTTAATAACCTGAAGCTCAGCATAATCTGTCCCAGAATAGATTGCTCCAGAAGACAAAGCACCCATGCACTTGAGAGCACACACAGCAAGCATCCAAAGCTGAACTGCTTTTTTTTGCTGATACTGTGGAAGTAGCCAAAGGTGTGCTGTGAAGTTTGCTCACACCTTGCTTTTGCAGATCCCAAATCCTGCAAACTGAGTGATATAGCTCTGCAGTTCCTCAGACAGGCTCACCAAAGCACGTGTGCAACAAGACACCGCCTACACAAAGCAGGGCTCTCCCCACCCTCTTGCTCATCATGAGTCTGCCTGACTGGGTCAGCTAATGCCAAAAGTGCCCTTTGCAAGGGGTCCTGCTTGCATAATAAGTGCTTGAAGAAGTTACTTAATTTCTCATTTCTACCCAGCCTCTCATCTCCACAAAACTTTTGAGCCTCACACTGTGCATGCATTAATGCCTCTGCCCTCTGTCATGCAAGGCTCAAGTAAGCCAGCAACTTCTCGAGTCCATGTGCAGGAGGAAAAGCAGCGAACAGATGAAGCAGACAAGCCTCAGCTCCACCCAGAGCAGTCTAGGAAACCCCCTGGTTTGAGGCAGGGCAGGGAGGGGGTAGCTTGAGTGGAAGCTTAATTTCCTTAAAATCAGCTTTGTAGAAAGGGTAATTTTTCTTTCAGGTTCTAGTTTGTGATTTCCCTACTCTGGTTTCTTGTGTCAGGTTGCTCATTGCAAAGGATGTTGGCTGAAGTTACATAACTTGCAACAGACTGATTAAAAAAAGAATCCATGTGTCTTTTCTTGTCATTGTAGCATGCTTGGAAGCTATGCTACTAAGTGAAATGCAGTGATTGTGTATTTAGGTATCAGGAAGTTTTCATTTTAACATAAAAAAAAAAAAATCAACATTTCCAACTGCTCTCATGAGTCACTGCTCATGGAATGTTGTTGTGTGTCAATGTTCAGATCAACTTTTATTTTCAACCATTGCAGTTAAACAGCTGGTTCTAAATAGAATGTTCAATTTAGCTGTAGTACTGCCTTTCAAAAATACAACAGTGTCACATGACAGATACTTTTGTAGCTTTTGTTCCAAGTTCAGAAGACCAAACATGTTCAGCAATATATTCTTAAGTGTTGAGCGTTTTTTTTTTTCCATAGATATGAGCCAGAGACTTGAAAATACAATTGCATGAGTTGAGCAGAAGCTACTCATGTGAGAGGTTACACCCCTCTGCAGCATCCCACACTGAAGAGGTGACACTTCTACTGTGTATTTCTTCCCTCTGAGCTTGGAAAAATTGTCTAGTTTTGTTTCACAGCTCTGAGCATTATTAGTAGCTGTGGCATTTCTGTGAGATTGTGTTGCCACCTCTTTTGCCCAGTTGGATGAATACCTTTGCTGAGTAAATCTTGGTTAAAAACCTGTGATTCAGACTGGTAGGACTGACCTGCTTACTTTTTCTTACAGGACAGAGCTGCTGTTTCAACCTGGGAAATTGTGGAAGAAGGGCAGACACAGAAGCAGACTGAGAAAAAAAGCTGATCTTTTATCCTTGGACTTGTTTTTTCTTTCAGCTACTTTGACAAGTGTTGTAAATAGTAATTCTTTCAAAATAAAACCTGTTGAACAGAATGTCTAAAAGCGATAGCATATAATTTGAGCAAAACTGTTGGCACTAGTACTTGGTAAATAAATACGTGCCTTGCAGCACAGGTGCTGGAAGCGTCCAGAATACAAGGCAGCATGGGAGCAGCTGCACTGACTTAACACAGACATGGGTCTGTTCTACTGCAGGAATGCCCCCGCCCAAGTGCTCTGTGATCTGCCCTCACCCCGTGTTGCTGACCTGACACAGAATTTAAACATAGTGAAGGCAGAGGCATGAACTTAGGCCTGTGTTTAAGGTGAAAACATTTAAATTTTATGCCTGTTGGTTTGAAAATTCTGTTGCTCTCAGACAGGAGTGGGGGATACTTTTAACCTTGAAGTATTTCCTTACTGCAGTGGTGCTGCTTTGGTCCTGTGAAACCTTTGCCTGTAATATGATGGTGTCCAGCTACCTGTAAGGCTTGGTATCTTCTGTTTGCTTTTGCACAGAATACATGGAGATTTCTCTAGCACTTGGAGTGCAGCACACTCAGGATCTCTCCCGAATTGGGAAGATAAAATTAGTATGTACATATATTAGTATGAAGTATGTTTAGTTTTACCTGTCCAGTTACCTTTTTGCTGGCCCTGCCTGCTGTGGCTGTGGGCAGAGGTGCAGAAGCCTCTCTTACACCTGAGGTGCCCTGTGTTCCAGGGCCTGTGTTGATACAGGGCTGGTACTTACCTGGTACCTGCACTTCCTTTAAATCAATTTATGAAAACATAAAAACTAAGAGCGTGGGTTCATCTACAAGGCTCTTGTTTTTTTTCAAAGTATCTGTTCAAAAGGATAAAGGCTTTCTTTCATATGGTTGAGAATAAAACATGTAGCTATTTTTCTGCTCCCTTTCTCCATTATCTGTACTTCCAGAGAAGAGTGGGGTGCCTCTTCATTCAGCACTGGGGCAGGTGCTTATTTGACAGAGCTGGTATTGTACATTTGCTTGTGGCAGTGCTGTTCTAGCAAAACAGAGTGCATGGTGAGCAGCAGCTCAGCTGCTGTGTGAAATGGGATTGGCACACACCAAACAAAGTCCAGTCTATTTTTATTATTTTTATTTCCTACCAAAAGAAACTGCTACATTTCCAGAATGTTTAAAAATTGTAACAATTCATATACATTAGTGAATAACAGTTACAACTTGTGTAACTTTAAAACCAACAGAGCACATTGAAATCTGTACTGAGCTCTGTTAATTGATTGACGTCACCTACATGTCATTTAGATTATACCACTGATGTTCTAATTACAAGAAAAAAACACTTATTTTAAAGGCAGTAGCTGTTTTAAAATCAGTTTTAACTTTCTGATTTCATTTAAAAGTAGTCAGGTTTCTCAGATACATTTAAGGGGGGGAAATAATAGCTTAAGTTCCCCCAAAGATATAGACAGTTTACAAAACTGCTTAAATTAAACACTAAAATCTCATTTCTTGAGAGCAGTCTGTGAACCCTCATTGAGCAACACAAGCAAACATTTAAAAAACTATTTTAAAAATAGGGAACTGGTTTAAAAAGAAAAAAATGCATCAGGGTGAGGTAGTAGTCACAGTGCATCCAGAAATACCAACTGAGGGCTGAAGGGAAATACTTGGAGTAGCCTTTCTGATTCTGAGTGCTTTCTGCAGGCAGCTGTTGCAAGGAAAGAGAACAGTCTGACTGGTCTGTGAGCCACCACATTGCAGCTGTGAGCAGCGCAGGAGTGGCGGTGCTGAACACCTGACATCTACTGCAATAACCGGATGCGTTACGTGCTTGTTCCGGTGCTTTAATGAGCAGATAAACACTTGGAGGTTCAAGGGCAGTACCCACTTATGTTCGCTTCGCCTGAACTTGCCTCCCTCTCCTCTCTAGTTCAATCCCTACAAGCTTTGACTAAATCTCTGAAAATTTAAGGAATGGTCCTGTGCAAAATCCCACGAAAGTTCTGCTTTACACCCAACACTTGCCCACTCTGCCATTGTGCCAGATCGGTGTGGCCCTGACCGTGTCTGTCTGTCCTGCAAAGACCAAGCAAAAGCCTCTACGCTTTTTGCTCTAAAACCTCCTGCTTTTTGCAGTACTAAGTACTGCACCTGACGCTCAAACACCAACCAACCTATTTCTGTTCCTGCCTTTGACTTGCAGCATATGCTGCCTGCACCCTGCTATGAAGGTACAGGTAGGAAGCTGTGGGCTGCCTTTTGTTCCTTCAACTTGTATTCCTGCTGGCTCATTGCTGTCCACCTATGGATCTGTGTGCTGGGCTGCTCTGAGCTCTAACCCAGCAGGCAACTGGAGCTGTAAAAGCACTTCACTCTTCCATGATCACTGAGAGCTGAACCAGTTCTGCCGGCTATCACCGAGTTTCTTGCCCCGCCTAGTACCTCTCGAAATGATAATTTCACAAGTTCATTGTATTGAGTTCCAGATGAGTCAAGACCAGATAAAGAAACACAAATTTATTTCTTTTTCAGGTAATCCTAATTAATGAATTTTACTGCTAAGATACCTATAGCATATCTTTATTCTGCCAAGGGGGAACCTTTTAAAAAAATAACGAGACATTACAAGAAGGGGTGCCTTGTCCAAATGAATGCTGCCTCTGGGACCAGGAATGGGAAAAGGCAACTAATTACATTCAAAATCTACAGCAACTCTCATGCATTCCCTTTCCAAAGAGGCTTACTTTTGCTTCTTCCTATACTAGCATGGCAAAAAATGAAGTGCAATAGCTAATTCTAGACAGAGGGTCTAAGAATGACAAGTGACAACCTTGGTGCAATCCAAGAAATTCAGCTGAGCTGGTGGAAGAGTTTTATCTAAATATCAAGTGCATTTTTTTTTTTTGCTGTTCACACTTTAGTTATTGCTCAATAACTATCAAAAAGAACAGAGGAATACTTTCAGTTTACTTTTATTATAACAGATCTGCAACTACAGCTTATTCCAGCCAAAACGTTTTTGTATTCCAAACTCTTAAAAAATATCTACATTAATCATATTTTTCTATTCTTAAAAATAAAAAATATCTACCTAACATACCAATGCTGCTACAGCACTTGAAAGGGTGCATTATGTAAATTCTACGGTACATGTAATTACTCCTGCAGTCATTGTTCTTTCTTTTCTTCTTCTCTACTGCTTTGGCTTCAGGTTTCAAAAAGTTTGTTAAAAGCTGTTCCAACTTCTGAAACCATGTCAGAGGCTGTCATTGAACGTCCAAATTTCTGAAAGGCTTGGTGGTTAGACTGCCTTGTGAGAGAGCAAGCTCCAAATGCAGCCACTAGAAAGGGATTTTGACTGAAAGGAAAAAACCAAAAAAACAACATTATAAAGAGAATCCAAACACTTCTGTGCAATTTATAAGGTGGTGGACTTCATCTTTGTACTTGTAAATGTTAGCATTGCCAGGAAGGCCTCTTAAACTAACATTTTCTCAGACTCTTGCACTGCAGAACATCTTTGAATTTTTTTTAACAAATACTTCCCTACCCATGGCACAGCATGTGACTGAGTGAGAAACACTACCAGGGCCAAAACACACAGAAGGACAACAGGCTTAAAAAATGGGTAAGGTGTTCCATGTCTAATTTTACTGATGTGAAGCTTCATGCTTTCCTTCAGAGGAAGACCAAAGGCTCACCTGACAGCCTTTCAACCCCCCTTTCCTCTCCATTCGCTGGGTAACTCCCTTTAGTTTTGTCTTGCAGGGATAGGGGAAGGTCATGGGGATGCAGACAAGAGATGATTTTCAACAGGGCCACAATGACTTCTCCAGGGCCTTCATTAGATCAGCTTCAAAGGGGTACAAGTGGCGGGTGAAGACAACACAAGCTAAGGCACACTGTTGTAATGCCTCCTACACACTTAGGAACTGCCCAAGAGAGTGTGCCCAGACCTGTAATGCTGAACCTCCCCTGGAGAAGCCAGCACAGAGCCACTTCCACCTGCTACCTCCAGAGCATCTTTTCACAGGCTGCGCCATGGGAGTCACTTCTGCTGCCTTGAAACAGAATACAACTGCAGAATAGTTCAGCAGCCACTGCTGTGCTCCACGTTCTGGCTGACCAAAAAGCTCACAAAGCTCAGCCTCAGCTGAGCATTGCTGCCTGGAAGACACTAAGGACCTCCTGACTCCTCTGTCAAGTGAGAGTTTTGTGAAGGATCCCAAGGTAGAACACAAGCAAAGCAGGACATTACAATTAGGTGTTACCTAAGAATAATTCTTAATTACTTATCACAGTGCAGGAATATTTAAGCCACCTTGAGAGTTAATCTTAGATGTCCAAATACTGCTCTGAAACAAAAGCTGTGCACAGGCTCCTGGGCTCAAGGCAGCTAAAGCACCATACTCCAAACACATCAGCATCCTCTCTATTCAAGAGAGGAATCCTACCTACTGTACCAGTAGCACCCCTGAAAGCCAGTGCGATCTCAATGTTTGAAAATCTCTCTGTACAGGACCCATTTTGAAATGCCAGAGCCAGGCACAAGCTGGAAGGACTGGCTGGACTGCCTGTAGTGCAGTCTCCAAATGGATGCCCTGACTCACTGAACCTAAAAAGCAACATGAGGTAGGCAGGACTGGTACAGCAGGTGTATGTGAAGGGTCACCCTAACACCACTGCAGGAGACACAATGCATTGCTGATGCCAATTATACTTTTCCTTCATCTATAAAATAAAGGAGTTTCTGAGCAAGCTGTTTAGAAAAGCCACAGGAGCTCAAGTCAGGAGAGCCTGGAGAATACATGCTGTGTTTGCTAATCTCTCCAACAATTTAATACTGCTGTGCTGTACCCCATGCAAAAATGAAGTCACTCTTTTAACTACTTAAAACAGAATTCCTCCTTTAGCGGCAGCTGCAACTTCAGATACCCAGAATGACAAAGGAAACCAAGATTGTGTATGTTAGATTTCAGAATTCTGAAGCCTGGTTCAACTCATTCCCCCTGGGGCACCTTGTGCAGCCCTTGTGGTAACACAAAGATGGATGTTATCCATATCCCACGGACATCTGACACTGTGCACCTGCATGCAGCATCCCAAAGACTGCAGAAGGTCTCCACTCCTCAAGCTTCCATAGCTCATTACTTACTGAGAAGAGGGACTGTAACTCCCTGACTGCTTACGTTCCTTTCAACTTTATTTAAAGATGCTGCTTTCACAGAAAGACTCCATGACTATCTGGACCATCTAGTTCAGCAGGAATTGACATAATTTAAAAAGCCAACAGCCATCTGCATGGCTACTTTATGTACAACCAAAGTGGACTGCCATTTGGCCTTAAAAGAATTACTCCCTTTGAAACTGTGGTTTTTTTATTTGCAAGTTTCAACATACCTGCCCCACTGAATTACTTAGCCACAATGCAGGAGGACTTGCCAAAATAGAAAAAACAAAGCCAAACAACACGTCTTTTGAATTACAGAGATGCTATTGCAAATGACTGCCACTTATTTATCCTTCACACGTTCTGACTACATTGAATCCTTTTGAAAATACATACCTCATACAAAAATGTCCTTGGGAACAGATCAAGAGGCTCTTTTTCTGCCCCAGACTTGGGAGATGTTAGATTACTGAAGGGTTTGTGTTATTAAAATTATTACTATTATGTAGACTGCCTTAGAACTCCCTTACACTTTTTTTAAAGTACATGGATACCTTCTTACCAAAATCTCCAATTTCATTTGGAAATTTATGTGGTAGCAGGCCTATGACAGTTGCCATAGGTGGACATAAGACTCACAGCAATTAAGTTATTAATTAATATTCATACCCATTTGTTTTTTCAGCTCCAGCAACAAATGCCCAGTGTGCCAAGACTCCAAGAGAACCAGAAAGGAGGTCCCCCTGTCCACCACATCTCCGGCTGCTTCCTTCATGACTGCACACAAGCACTGTGAACAGAGAAACCAAAAACAGTCATGTGCTTTTATCCCTCCATTTACAATGACAACACTGCAGGTGCAAGGGTTACCCTCTGAGGCACACAGCAACTAACAGGTGAGAGACTTAACACAGGCAGCAGAATATGCTGAAATACACTATTCTTAAGAAAAAATAAATTGCATTAATGTTTTAAAAAATACTTTTCTCATTACCTTTTAATCCTTTGCAAATAACATTGCACAATGTGGACACTTTCTCCACTTCACTCAGCCTGCACAGGTGAGTTTAGTTACTCACGTGCCATCACCCCAACCTGGACCAGGTCCCTCCACAAAGCCATTCCACAAACACAACTCTTCAGCATCTCTGACCTTCAGAGTTTGCCAATGTAAACCAAGGTGTTTACAAAGAACAAATGCAAAATAGAATTAAAATCTCCAATATTCTACCATGTTCATCACAAAAACATTTTATTGAAACAGCCTTTTCTTAGGCTTTGTAAAAACGACATGCAAGACAGATTTATCTTTTTCTGCCAATCAACTGTGTCCTCACCATCCATGTATATTTCTGTCAGCAGTGTCACTGTGGATAGGCTCTGTCAGGATATCAGATGTTACATTACTGTTTTAAATATACAAAGGACCTTGGTCAAACTGATCTCTTTGTGCAGCTTCAGCTATGAAGAACATGCAAATCGTTTCACTACATTTAACTCCTTTGTTCTGCACTCTCAACAAGCACAAGCAGGAAGCCCGGAGGACATACAAGGCACACAAAAGAAAAACAGCATCAATTCTACTATCCTTCTCCAAACTCCCTTGTGGATATGTACCTACACTTAGCTTTTTTTCTTGCTTGGCTCTAAAAAAACGTCAGGAGAAATTTATTTTCCTCTCCTAGGAGAATGGAAGACCTGGCAGAATCATGATGGGCCAAGTGGTGATGCTTAGCATCTCCAGTCAGCTACTGCAGGATTCAGGACTGCACACAATTACTTCTGTGCTGCCGACCACACTAAATATACAAGCAAAGGATAAAGCAAGACCAGGCACTGCTTGAAGAACAGCTCTTACCTGAAGCCTGGGCTGGGTTTCTCCAAAGTGTATAAACAGAGCAGCCCAGGTATTTTAGAGGGAGTACTGCCTGCATTTTTAACATTTGAAAAAGTTTTTCTTTATAAAACTGACGGTAAAAACTTGCACAGAACTGAAGGACTTCCAGGTACATCTTTAACTAGCAAATAGTAAAGAACTACATAATGCCAATAAACCCCTTCCAGTTTGTTATGTGCAACAGCAAAGAACTGCACTTCGCTTCCATTTCCTACTGATTCTCCCAGCAGTAATTACTGGGCTTGTGAGGCCAGGCAGTTGTGTGTGTTTGCTGCCACTGAGAGGGCAAAAATTCATTAGTCACCACGAGCACAGCACACACCACTGCAGCCTTGCCAGCAGTTCATTTTCCCACTCTTCTCCCCTTCCCCCTCCCCCTCTCAAATTAAGATTCTGGATGTGTTTCTCAGTGAGCAGTAGCTAATGTCAAATTTCACAAGTGTAATGCCCTTCTGAGTTAGCTATCTGAAGAAGGTATGCTCTTTTAGGTGGCGTGATTTATTCTTATTTTTATTTTAAATACAGTGCTTTGGAGAAATTACCTCTAATTCTACCACTTTGAAGATGCTATCTCACAGGATTTTCACTTTGAGGGCTTGAACTCCTGGCAGGAGGCAGGATGGAAATCCTCTGTTCAAAAGCTTTGGGGCCTTCTGACTGACAGCTGAGCACAAGCCCCTGCTTATTAGCTGTATGTCACCATCTGCCACTTTTCTGTAGCCCCACAACCTTCCAGTTGTTTTTGAGCTGTACAGGAAAGCAAGATCTCCTCAAACTAGGCCAATTATAATACTCTGCTTACAAAAAAAAAAAAAAAAAAGTGGTCTTTTGTTTGTGGTTTTAAAAAGTAAGTCTCAAATATGTGCAGGCTACCTCACAGGCAGCAACAAAAGCAGACCTTTGTACTCTGCACACAGATGCTGGAAAACAAATCCATGGAATACCTTCAAAGAAGTAGAACTAGAGGAAATTCATTTGAATGAGGAGGGAAAGATATAACACTCAGACAGTTCTTGTGCAGAGGCTCAGCTGATCAAAGAACATCTCAAAATAAAAGGATGATGAACATGACAACAGGCAGTGGGAAAAGGATTTAAAAACACTTCTGAATTACAGTCATTATTAAAAGCTTTTAAAGTATAAGAAGGAATTCCACAGTGGCATCAAGACAAACTAGCATACTGCCGAATCAACATAGGATGCTTTTCCTACCCTTCCCCTAGAACAACAAAATAAAAACTGCCTTCACACTCCCCCAGTGCAACATCCCCCACTGAATATCTGAGCCCTGCTGTGAAGACAGTTCCAGCAGCTCTTTGAGGAGCATGGGGGTGATGACTTTACATTGCAGAGCAGTCACAACCAGTGGCAATGTTACAAGACATTGATTAGCTGGACATGGCTGAATAGTCAGCTATGATGCCAAGAAAGTGGGCAGTTCTATTCCCTGGAAACATGCACAACGCTCTATTTTCATGAGGATGAAGCTGTTTTTGATCTGTTGTTCAGTGAGGCTGTAACATGTTCAACTAGGGATGAGCAGGTACATCAGCAAACCTAGAAAATACAGTTCTTGGAAGAGCTGAGGAGACCAAGATGACTGGATGTGGGACAACAAGGAGACTACAAGACTGAAATCACCACAATGTGTCAGTTTTGAAAAGGCAGCAGCTAGGGCCACTTAAGGTCAATTGGTTTGACACCAGTCCTGATCAAAACTATGGAGAAGTTCAGTTATAGTTCCACTGACAGAAACACACAATTAATGCTGGTCAAGCTGGCTGCTAGGGCAGAGTGTCTAGTTCTGTTTTCTAATTGGTCTGGGCAACCAAATCTGATGTCATTATTTCTCAGGGTGATGAATCAAAGAAAACCCACCTCAGTATAAGTAGCAGGCAGTTTTTTAATGAAAACTGATTTATGCCAAGTAACTCTCAGGGAAAAAATTACCCAACTCCCTAGCACTTATCCATGCAGCACACATAGACTATCAGAAGAAAAGGCTAGATGAAATAAAAATGTCATCACTGAAGAAATGCCTGCAAGGAGATCTACTAGAGTCAGAACAACCGCAGTCCTATTCAACAGTTTCAACACAGTCTCAGCAAGTAAACATCACATAAATACTGCCAGAGCTTTAGGCAGCAAATACAACACATCCCTCACATATAATCACATGGATTTCTTGTGTACCTAAATCCATGGAAATAATTTGTACTGAAATGAGTGCAACCGAAACCAAAAATTGAAGGCTGTCATACTGACAGAATATTGTAAAGTAGAAATTCAAGAGTTTTAGGCTTCAAACAATTCAAAACTCTGCCCCAGACTTTTTGGGTAACTATGGCCAAGTAATTTAGCAGCTCTATGTTTAATATACTGCAGGCCACAAAATATCTTCAAGAAGTGCTGAAAAGGGAATGATAGTAAGATACACATTAATATTTGTGAAAGCGTTCACCACGGTGTCACACTTAGCTGTACCATTGCCAACTTTTAAGCTGAAAGAACTCCCAGCCCAAATTTTGTTGCTGCCAAAAGCCCAGAAGAATGACCTATTTATGGGTACTGTATGCTTAATAAAAAAAACCAAACCACAACAGTCTGTTATGTAATTGAAAAGAGCTGTCCTCTCTTTGAAGGAAAAAAAAATCAGAATGCAGTAGTTTTGCTAACCTCAAGCACTCCAAGTTAACTGGGAAGCACAGATTTTGATATGGCTGTATGCAGGCAGCACCATTTATAATGACAGCTCCTAGACACATCACAGTTAGAAAACCAAAGTACTAGAAAAGGTAGCGTGTGCCTGCTTGTTCCTGATTCACCATGTTCACCCAGTAGTGGAAAAAATAAATGAATCTCTGGGGTGGTTTTTACTTTTGCATTTAGCACACAGCATGTGAAATATGGGATAGTTTAGTTGTGCTGATGATGGTCAAGAAAGCTGAAGAGCCTACATGAAATATCACATTTATTGAGACTGGAAACTGAAAGACTGGAGACTTAAATTTAACTCCTGAGTCTCAGATATCCTGAACAAATTTCTTGCACTTGTTTTCCTCCTACAGAGGAAGAGTATTACACTCACTCTAATGTGGTCAGGAATCCTATGAAACATGACCATTCTAACTTCTGCTATGACCCAACTGGATTGATCATCTAACAACAGCCACCCCACACAAAAAAACTCACTCTAATTTAATTAAAAGGCTTGAGATTTCCATTTTCTATGCAAATAATGTAGCTACTAAGGATTGTTTTGCCCCATCAATACAAGATTTAGACTATTATCAGATTTTTAGTAAAATCTCTTACCAATATACATCTTGACCTAGCATATACTTATACTAGTAAGAAATTTATCTTTTTCCTTTTGCAAGTTAGTTCACGAAAGTACGTAGCTGGAGATTGTGGACTCCCAGCAACATGTTCCAGAGTGCACACAGACAGGGAAACCAAGTTTAATGACTCTGGCTGGCGAAACAACTCAACTGATGTGGAAAATGTAAGTTGGCTTTTATATAAAGGGTGCTTATACTTTTTTATTCCCTAATCACGCTTTTAAAACTTAGGTAAGTCCTTGAGTGTGAGATAGAGCAGGCATAGGCACAGGAGCCAGGGGCCAGGTGAACAGTGCCAGGGAGAAGCTGGCTGGGCTGCCTGTGCCACAGAGAGCACAGTGGCACCAGGGACAGGACTATTTTGCTCATTCTGCAGAAGCAGGACTGGGCACAAAAGTGCTGCCTCTCAGTGAAAAATCTAGGTGTGATTTGCTCAGCAGCTCTGAGTGAGCCAGGCAGTGACAAGCACTGAATAGCTTTCTTTCCAGCTGTGTGGGGAGATGAATGGCTGGAATTAGAAGTACTACTTGGGGACTTATGGCAAGAGCTAGCTTTTTACCCCACAGTCAGTACTCAAAATTCTGCCTGGCATGCTTCGTTGCTTCTTTTGACCATAGCTGCAGCTGAGCAACTGGAGAGAAACCAAATTTGGCTACTGGTTCCAGGTAAAAGTAGTCCCAGGAAGCAGCGGAATGGTTCCCATAAGGCCTGCCTTTTGGAAGGGAGGAGGGTCAAACACAGAAAAACTCATTATAATGTTTAAAAACCAAAATCCAAATCCTCTAATTCAAGGACCTAACCAAATTTTAAACATGTTAGGAACTAAGGCTGGTATAACCACACTTTATTATTGACCAGTTCTCCAAAGAATAATAAAAAGATAACCTTAGAGAGCTGTGCCATAGTGAATAAAAGCTGACTTACCTTTTACCCATAGGCTGAGTACTCATTCCTACCCTGGTCAGTGATGGCACTGATATCACCTACCAAGAGCATGGTGAAGCTCATCTTTGTAGAGCACGGAATCAACAACTGTAGACCAAGCTATAATGTGAAATTGCAAAAGGAAAGAGAAAAAGAGTATATAAAACTTAATTTAAAATCTTGCTGATTATGTTTACAGGCCAGTTGGCAGCTCACTACTGAAATGGAGACATATTTTAGAAAAACCTCCTTTATAGTGGAGGACTGCTACTGCTTTCACAGAGGCCAGTATGTGACTGAGGCCGTAAGGAATCACCTGCACCAGCTAGTCTGATCTCTGAAAACAAACTTCAGAGGTATCCAGACACTTCAAAGTTTGTGAATCAAGCAAAGTTTCAGGTATATTGCTGTACTAGTTAATTTCTTTGTCTATTATTAAAATCTTACTTTGAATTTATTAAACTTCAGCTTCCAATCAGAATTCATTGAGCCTCTCTGTGCAGATTACAAAGCTTTTTGCTGAGAGTAATTCTTCACCAACACCTTACACCAAATCACCTGGTAACCCTTTCTGTTTTCAGGTAACAGAAGTAAACTGTCTACTGCATTTCCTACAGACTCATGAATAAAAGTACCATGAAAATAACCACTACAATCACTCTAAGCTATAAAACATTCACAAACCCAATCTTCCCTACTGCAAAATTTGGCATCTTCAAAAAGCCTTCCTTCCTCAACAACTAAGCACAAAACACTAAAGTGACATGGTTAAGTTTGCAATTTCTAAATTTCTGGATTTCCTGGTGAGCACTCAGACTTACTTTTCTTCTTTTTTCCCCCTTGGAAAGCACCCATGCCGTGTTTTTCCAGAGGAGAATGTTTGAAAGCAATATACGCAAACTACAGTATCAGCATGCTGAACACAGGAGGTCAAGCAGGAAATGCCTAATAGGGAGGGCTTAAGCACTACAAATGGGTGATGACATGATAAATAAAAGGCAAAAGGAGTACACAGATCTTTTCATAATGTTTGATTGTACTCAGAGGACATTGGCCCAATCCAATAACCTGGATTTCCCTCACACTGGAATCATGATGTATGTAGTCTTAGCTGAAAAAAAAATGACATCAGATCAAAAGAAGAGACAGATGAAAAATAAGAGCAAAAAACCTGGGAAAGAATTCAAGGTCAGTGACATGACAACATATTCCATGTTGTGGCACAGAGCACACAGAAGAATCTCATTTCTCAATGTAATTTTTTATTTGAGAAGCTTTTTAAAAAATGACCAGCAGACCAGATGCAAAGAATTTTATTGTTAAAAGGAAGCTGAAGTCTGTAGTTTCTGCAAAATTCTCATGCAAACTCTAAAAGCAGTTTTTGTAAGAGACATTACAACCTGCTTTCTTAGCTCAGCTATGCTGCCTGTAATGTCTGTAATCCAACAAAGCATCAGTGATAGCACCAAGGTAAGAACAAGAAAGCATCCTATAGCTGGACATCAGTCAGCTGCTATAAAGGCATATAACTGTTTTTATTTTGAAACAAAAGCCACTTCACTAATGGAAAAAAATATCAGAACACAGAGACAAGTAACAAGATGGGGGGAAAAAATAAAACAAAGAAACCTCAAAAGCACACAAGACATACATGAACTTGTGCCACATATGAACATTCAAAATTGAAACTGGAAAGAGCTTCACTTGTTTCCTATTTTTTTTTTTTTAATCCTGCATGATGAGAGGCATTGGAGGTTGTCCTGTCTCTCCAGCAGTTGTGGGGACAGACTTATCTCAAGAGTAACAGTTCAAAAGGAGAGGAGAGATATACTAGATAATGCACTCCATCTAAGTGCTCACCCAGTCTTCCCAACGTTCATTTAAAAAGCAACAATTCAGTATAAAAAGAGCATTGTTGACATAAAAGCAGAGAAAGAAGGCAACTACAGTGCTCTAAAGTTCTCTAGCTGGCATAGACCGGAGTCATGACATTTCATCCTCCAGCAGAGTTCATCCGCTCTTAAGCCTGGCCTGACTGTCCAAAGCTACAAATCAAGTCTGCCAGGGCTGCAAATATGACAGCAGACTTCTGTGGGGAGACCTGGGTACTGTATGAGGAAGGTCCTCTACCACAGAGATGTAACTATATTGCTTCCAGGTCCCGCTTGTTGCACAGCCTATCTGCACAAATGGGGTATGTGGAAGGTGGCTCTGCACAAACCAGTTGTCATATTACATCTGCTTTTCTGTTATAAAAGACTTCCATGGCTCCCAGTAATGCAAAATTGACTGTATATACCAAACAGTTCTGAAGCACCACAAACATTTATCAGAGATTAGCATTTCAAGTAATTAAAAGCAGAGCTGCTGCTTGCTATGTGTCTGAAGTAAGACCATGCAGGCAAAATGTGACGAAGGCACTCATGAATTAATTTTATACTGATCACAGTAAATGATCAGTATAAAAAGTATCAGACAAGCAGCTAACTTTATTAAGTATACTTTAAACCATATTGGTATGAGACTGTTGTAATGGCAATCTAGAGTTAATTTTTTAATTTGTCAGGGCTGCTGTACAAGTCATACATGTACATGCTGATCTGCAGCCCCATGATGGATACCGTCAAGGAACTGAGCAGGTCATGAGCCTCAAGGCATCTTCACTTCTCACACACAGCGATACATGGTGAGCTAACAATGTTGTTTTGTATCAACTTAGCAATGACAGCTGCACTTATATAAACCATCTCAGCAAAGAACTTTCAAACAGTTCACAAAGATTAAATAATTTCTCAACACCCGTGTAATGTAAAACATAACATCATTTAAGTGAGAAATAAAATCAGCAACTTTTTTCAGCAAATAAATTTGGCTGTACTCTTAAAATATCAATTTACACAAATCATCTAAAGGTGATCTGCAAAGGCAGCAATCCCTCCAATCTTCAGGGGAATACAGCCAGTTGCTATACACTCTACTGGACTATGACTGAAAGTAAACAGGACAGAACAATCACATTGCTAAAAGCAGAAGGCTTCACTTACCTTTCTCTCCATCTGAAATAAGATCTCTTTCTCCCTTTTGCACAACTGTCAAATTCCCCATGGCTTGGCTGAGTCTTAATACACATCCATGATGGTCACTACTGTCTACGGGGTCTCTAAGCTACAACACAAGAATTCCATATACAGTACATATTTTGCTACTAGAACAACATATTCTAACACATGCCAGTTACATATACATGGGGAAAAAAACCAGGCAACATCATCAGTCTTTCCATGTAATTTTTCTATACCCACTGCAATGTTAAAAAATGCATGAGAATGGATCTTCTTTAAAAAAGAGCTCAGTTTAAGAATACACATTGCTGTGTCAATTTTCTCATGGAATAAAAACCCAGATAGCATTTCTCTCACATACAAGAAAAAGCACATAATATTTAAGCCAGTAATAAGTTATTTATTTTCAAGGACAAAAAGACTAAACTTGCACATACATTAATACCAAAAAGGCAAACAGCTCACCATGGCTTCATACAGTCTACTGAACTCAATATAGTTTGGAGTAAGAATAGCTCGCTGGTAGCCTTGAATAAGAGAAGGCTGCTGGGAAATGAGCCACAGTCCATCCTGCAAAACACAGTAAGAAGAACATTTACTGAATAGATTCTTCAATGTTAAACCACTGACTGAAATCAAGAAAATACTTACTGCATCAATAATGATAGGAATTCCTTTCACTTTCGATTTCTCAATAATACCCTGCAAAAAACGGAGATACGTTTAAGATGCTTGCTAATTTAGATCTCGTAAGATCCAAACCAAATTCATACAATAAATCTGACCATGTAAATTGTTCTTACAAAGCGATAGGAAAAAATCTGTTATATTCTGCAAACTAATATAAAACATTTTCATATCAGCAGGTAATTTTACAGGCTCCAAGACAGTCCTGCCACTGGCCAAGGCCAAGCCCATCAGCAACAGTGGTAGCATCTCTGGGATAATAGATTTAAAAAGGGGAAAAATTTACCATGCTGAAGCAATTGCAGCCAGAGAAGAGAGGAATGAGAATATGTGAAAGCTACAGCCCTGCAGACACTCAGGTCAGTGAAGATGGGAGAGGATGTGTTCCAGGCTCTGGAGCAGAGATTCCCCTGCAGCCTGTGGTGCAGTTCACCGTGAGGCAGCTGTGCCCCTGCAGCCCATGGAAATCCACAGAGGAGCAGAGCAGGTGGATGCCCAGGTGACCCTATGGAAAGCCTGCAGTGAAACAAGCTCCTGGCAGGACCTGTGGCCCCATGGAGAGAGGAGCCCACACTGGAGCAGTCTGTTCCTGAAGGACTGCACCCCATGGGCAGGACCCATGCTGGAGCAGTTTGTGAAGAACAGCAGTCCATGGGAAGTGCACTGGAAAAGTTTGTGGAGGACTGTCTCTTGTCAGAGGGACCCCATGGTGGAACAGGGGAAAAATGTGGAGTCCTCCCCCTGAGGAAGAAAGAGCAGCAGAGACAACATATGATGAACTGACAGGAGTCCCCATTTCCCAGCCCCCTGCACCACTGAGAGCAGGGAAATGCACAGTTTTGGAGTTAAAGCCTGGGAAGAAGGGAGGGGTGGAGGGAAGGCGTTTTTACCATTTGGTTTTATTTCTCATTATCCTACTCTGATTTCATTTGTTATAGAACTCAATTAATTTCCCCAAGTTGAGTCTGTTGCACATACTTCAATACAACAGTAACTGGTGAATGATCTCTTCTGTCCTTATCTTAACTCACAAGCCTTTATTATATTATCTCTCCCCTGTCCAGCTGAGGAAGGGAGTGATGGAGAAGCTTTGACAGGCACCCGGCATTCAGGTAGGGTCAACACACCACAATAAGCAAACAAACAAGCAATCTTGCCCACTCTGCCTGTAGGAGGTGTGTAATGCCAACACGAGTCACACACAGTAAACGTACATCTTCAATTTAAAAAACCCAGAAAAATCCCTGTGAGTACTGCCTTGATAGAAATCTACCTATAACTATAATACTAACTTCAGTTGCTTTGCTGCTGACAGCCCCACAGCAGTACTAGTTTATGTACAAACACCTGAGACAAGCAGTATGTATGATGTCATTTCACCCATGGTTCTGGAGGTTTCATGCCTTGACAGCAAAACCAAGGTGGCCCAGACAACAGACCACTTGTAAAAGTGTTTTTTTCAGCAAGCAGTATCTCCGAGCAGACTGTCTGCCCTTGCTCTCTCTCCTAACCGAGCAGCAGCAATGACTGATCCTCAAGCTTTTTAATGAGCAGTGGCTGACAGTCAAGTTTTTTTTCAGTGTTGGTTATTACCAACTCATCTTTGAAGCTGGAGGGTTTATCTTTTTCTTGTATAAGATAACAAAGCATGGTATCCATCCAAAGTCTAATTACTTTTGAATGTTATTAAGCTCTTCAGATTAGCTATCATATAGCACCGAGCTTTACAGGTTAGCAAGACATGATGTAAGGAATAAGGAAGCAATTTTAATTAAATGTTCAGGGTATTGAACATCTCTCTTTTTCTTGTATAGTGGTCAAAATAAACACCACCCACCTTGTTCCCTGTAAATTATTACATGACACATACATATCCTCACAAACATTACTACCTGATTCTGATTTTTCCAATATCAGTGGAAAATATTTCCCTTCTAATTCTTGTCTGGGCACTATTTGTAGTTTGGAAGCACGAGACTGAAACCCTATCTAAGCCTGAGGACTTGTCTCAACACACAGCTGCAGCTACAGTAGAAGCTACTGGAGAACAGAAACCTTTCCTACACACACCTTGACAAAACCTGAGCTGTGTCAGACTGCCAGGTGTCCACCTCCTTTGAGATCCCTAGAGAACACCACAGAGTCTTCTCGTAAATTCAGCTACTTGAATAATTTTGAACCAATCATAAATTTTACACAACTCATACTGTTCAGCTACTGCTAAATTATACAAATTTATTAGTAAGTATACTTAACAGCTGTGTGAGGATGGAGTCTTAAAACATACCTAGAATTAACTGTGGCATTCTGAAAACCAGAGCATCTTACTTTCAAAACTTTTAAGAAATTTGTGAGAGAGCAATTTCTTAATTCATCCATGTTAATCTGCACAGATGTGCACAGCTCAGTTTTCCTTCACAGAAGCTGCACTGCTTTGCCCCTGCTGTGTTAAGTTCATTAACAATTACATTTAACTCGACTCACTTTGTAACAATAATACAAGGCTGTGGATCTAGCAACCAGATTTTGTGTTTTGCTATTTGTATTTTCCTTGTATAAACGAATGTTATAGATCCAACAGCCCAATTATTTTTGAACCATACTAAGCTCTTCTGATCAGATATCATAGGGCACTGAGACCCAGACCTCAGCAAGGTCATCCTCCCCAATCTTTGAAGGTACAAATACCTTTTGCAACCTGGGTTTCTAACTGGTTATAACTACAATATTTTTGTATATTAGCAGCTTCACCAAACTCCTTCAATACACTTAAAATGATTACTGCTCCACTTCCCACTAATATGAATCACCAGTTTATTCTAGTATGTCAGCTTCAGTAAGCCAGTCTTTCATGACACTTTGTTTTCTAAAACTAAAGAAGATTTCCCCAACAGTCAGTAAGGAAGTCTGAAGGAAGACACCCGATCTCAGGAGTCCCCATCCTTCCAAACGATTCTCTTAAATTCATTACGAGCAATCTAGGGAAAGAATTTTGCCGAAGCTCTGTTCCCAAAACAGCTAAGGTTTGGCAGATGCTGTTATTGTTTGGCCCCGTTTCATGTTTCCTCATAATTGTCATCTTGGCTACTGGAATCTCTTCCTCTCTCCTAAATAAGCAATCCTGAAGATCCATTGCATACCAAAAGAATGTATATATGGGATAAAAAAAGTGGAAGTTACAAAGCCTGACAGTGTATCTACAGCTAAATAGCATCTGGAAGGTCAGATCACTGATACACTCCAGAGAAATAAGGCATTTTTTTCCTAATTATGTTTTGAGTTCCTACCTCCCTAGCACATCCTCCACAATCCCGAAACATTTGACCTCTACTCTAAAGAGAAATTTCACCTTACTAAGTAAAACCTACTGGGCAAGCAACTTTTATTGTGTACCAAGTCTCTGAGGTATCAGTTTCTAATCTAACACACTGAATGATCTTTGCTTGTTCTTTTCCTTATAAAACAAATAATCAGGGGATACAAAATCATTTGTCTTATTTAGAAAGATCATTTTTGATTAAAAAAAAACACCAAGCAATAAAAAACCAACCAAACAAAGCCCCTATCCCAATTATTTTCCTTTTCTCTTCCTTCCTTAAACCCAGACAGAAACTGCTAGGAGATAGACAAGGAACCTCAGAGAGGAAGTTCTGGGGAGGGAAGGGATGATTTCAAAGCTGTAATAAACCAGTAAAGATCAGGGAACCCATGTAAAACAGCCACACGTTTGAAGGACACAATATTCATGGGAGAACCCCTGTTTCCTACTGACTGTGGACAGGTCCACTGCAGAGCAGTTCATCCCATGCAGCTTAGACACCACATTTAGGGTGGGATGAACAGCCAACAGACATACCTGTGTCTCCTCAGCTATCACAGAGGGTGCAGAGACACTTTACTGTTTTATTTTCAGACACCAAGAATTAGGTGAGATGAAGCCCAATTTTAAACGCTATTTCTGCAAATACTGTATTAAAAAAACTCCTTAAATATTTGCATTAAGAGGAGTTCATGGCAATATTGAGAACATCCTCTAGGCAGAGTACTTTGTTCCTGGAAGCAAAAATCAATTTTCAACTGTATTTGTACCTTGGTATTTGGCAGGGACTTTTTTGGTTAATACCTGTAGATACAGAAGAACCTTCACTGTTAACTGCCCAATAAATACAGCTCAGACTGACTCTGCTTTCACACCAAAACCTATTCAACAGTTCCTGGTAGCATTTTGTGTATGAGTAGAAACCAGCTGTTCAGTTTTATCCTATGTAACAATTATTTCTATGAGAAAGGATTTAGAAGAGAACACTGACAATTAAAAATATTAAGAAATGTCACTAAGACAGAAGCTGAAATCCAAACACCAATGACAAATGAACAGCAACACATACAGATACCAATGATAAGCCCAAGATATCACCCCTTCCCTTCAACAGCATTTTGAATATTAAGATTTTGAAGATTCTAGCTCCAGGGTATCCCAATGGACAATCCTTCTGTGCAGAGAATGTATTATACTACAACAGGGGTGGTTCAGCTTGGAGCAAGGCAGGAGCACTTCCTTCAGTTGATTCCTAAGCCCTCAAGGACATCCAAAACTGAAGCACTGGGCTGACAAGGCTCCCCTTGGCAGGAGTCACAAAGCAGAAAGGACAGTGATGAGAAGAAGAGGATGATACACTGCTGTCACCCAACCTTATGACCTATAGCCACACTGTGTGAAGTGTGATATCAAAGACTGACATTTGGATCCTTCCTCTGCAATTCACAGCCAGGGCCAAAATTCAGTCTCTTACCTTTCATACTTGGTCTTAATAATGGGGTTTGGGCAATCTCTTGCTAGAGATATTCTTCTTTGTATCAGCTGGCTAAATACTTGGGAGTCCTCTGAAACAGTGATTCAACATTTGCGTGAGAAAAGGAAAAGAGGTGTCAACCCCCTGTTATTAAAATCAGTGATGATTAACTGTATTGCAAGATTGCAATACTCCTGCTAGAACAAATCTGTAACAGGAGTTTCCTCTCCTAATAATAAGACCAAATCTGAAGCGTCTATCCTCATTAAGACAAAGAGGAAATTACCTGGGATTCACACATCCCACAAAGATGCCCTATGGGACAAAGTCTCTCAGAGTTACTATCATTTGTAAGCAGCACCAAGTACTTGACATTCAGAACTGCCTAAAATAGTATTTCAGTCACTGCAGTTTTTGGTGGCGGTGGTTGAGAGGAAGAAAGCCAGAGAGTAAAATTAACCTGAATTCACTCCTACTCTACTCTTGAAATACACAATTTCCTGAAAAAGCTATTTTCTTTGACTCGCTATTCAGGACTTCTACGCAAGCAACCTACTCAGTATAAACTGAAAAAGAACTTGTGTCACAGTAGACACCATTGGTCTGTCTGAGGAAAGGTAACTCTTTACTGTAATTACAAAAATTTACTAAGTAAGGATGAAAAATTGATGTATTTATTTTTTTATTATCATGGAAACCATTCCCTTAAATGCAATGCATTCATTGTAGTAGAAGTCTGTTTTCTGTCCCAGCTTTCACACTGGAATCTTAAAACAGATTCCCAAACCCAAATTCCAACCTTTAAAAGAAGCCCCAAAGACAAAGCCAAAACAGAAAAAAAGCAAAACCACTGAAACAAAACCAAAACACAACAACCAACACATTTCCCCTAAAAAAAATCCAAAACCCCCAAGACGTTGATACCTGTACAACACATACTGTTGGGGGTTGGGTTGTCTTTCCTTTTGTTTCCTTTTAACAGTATAGAATTTTTTTCCATTCAGTTGCTAAATGGCCATTATCACTGAGTACGTAAGAAGAACAAAGGATATATCTAAGCCTAAGGAGAGGGCTATCTATGTTTACTGTTCTGTCGGGGAGTTTTCTCTCGATGGGGGGGGCGGTGGAGGAATATCTCGAGAACTGGAGACTGGTAAACGGCGAGGGCAGAGGCTGAGCGGGACTGGGGTTTCCGAGGACGACACGGGAAGGGGCTGCTCTGCTGGAGAGAAGTTTTTTCGCTGCTGCTGCTGGAGCCCTGGCTTGGAGCTGTTTTCTTCTGCCTCTTGGGGTGAGCCTCTGCTTGTGAGAGCAGCCACTGAACCTGTTGCCATCTGCTCGGGTGCCCGGAATCCCTGAGCTCGCCTCTCCTTGCTGGGCTAGGAGCCGGGCGGCTGCTGACCCCCGCCCCCGCCGCTCCTTCGGCACTGCTCTGGGTTTCACTGCGCTGCAGCCCCGCTCCCCCGCCTGCCGAGACGTCCTGCAGTCCCAGTTTGCTGCTTTCCAAGAATCCTGCTGGGGCACTGGAATCAACTGCTCCAAGGAGGTTTGTGAAGCAAAACCTCTCTTCCGTTTTGTTTTCCCCTGCTGACTGAACCACCATAGCACGTGCTCCCTGCCGGCTGTGACCATCACTGCACTGAGGGGGGGGGGAAGTGCCTTCAGGCCAGGGGGTCGGGACCGGGTTCTTGGTTCTGTTTGTTGTTAGTGCCATAAGAGTTGTTGTTTGTTTGTTTTATTATAAATACTAGTAAAGAACTGTTATTCCTACTCCCATATCTTTGCCTGAGAACCCCTTAATTTCAAAATTACAATAATTCGGAGGGGAGGGGTTCACATTCTCCATTCCAAGGGAGGCTCCTGCCTTCCCTAGCAGAGACCTGTCCTTCAAACCAGGACACATACAAAAAGGCAAAATTATGCAGGAGGGAGAAGCCTGAAGGAATGAATGGACTCAAATGCTCAAAGAGGACACATAAATGCATTGTGTGATTTAACCAATTGACAGCCTGCAGCTGTGCTGTGAAACACAAGATTCACCTGCACTGTACTAACACGGACATCCAGGACTCCTGCACACTTCCACACGCATTATGGAAAAGGGAATGGGGCTGAGATGAGCCACATGGGGAATAGCAGGGAACATGTCAGGGACGAATAAATTGCTACAGGGCTCCTAAGTACAACCAAAGGACCCCTTATCAGCCATGGAAGTCTTCACAGAGCAGCCACCCTGAGGCCCCAGGGGCAGAGAACAGGTGGTGCTTCTCCACCCAAGTCCACAATCCAGCAATAACACCCATCCTATTTATGCTGCCCACATGCAACACCATAAAAGCTGGTTCTTCACAGAGCCACGGAAAAGACAATTATGTAGGTTTGCCCACATCTAAGTTAGATATACTTTTCGGCTTTTTAAATTACATGTGGATTAGCAGAACGCCTGCAGTGACTTTTAATACATTAGTAGTTTTATCACTACTTATATTCTTCCTCATGAGCTAGTTCAGCTACACAGAACTTAGGCATTTGGTGTTTACAAAGGGAAAAATCAGGAAATTAGAGTCAGCCACTTTAATAGAAGATTGAATTTTAATGAAATGAACAGAAAACCAGACCAGAATATGTAAAGCAACATCTATCCCACAACAGTAATTAATTTTCACATTGCCATTTTTCTACCTAGCAAAGGAAAGATTGGTATCAGCAACAAACACTGCATTTCCTCAGACCCTTCAAGAGTCATGACCCACTCTTGGGAAAAGTCTTACTCATGTTCTCAAAAAGAAATTCAAGCCTTAACATGCCATAATAATGGACAGTATTGACCACAATGACAGCCAAACACTTCAGGAAGCATTATAACCTTGCCTTCAGCCCACTGAAAGTACACTCCACTGCAACCTGCATATGCTGAGTATGTAATTACACACTCTGGTTTGGTAAAGACATGCAAATGTGCATAACCTGGCATTGGGAGTGACAGCCCCTTTTACAAAGAATCCTCTCCTGAAAGCCAGGATCAGAAACTGTTGTTGAAACACCTGTATCTATATTACCACCTATAATTGCTTATATTTTCTGCATGGATCCTGCTCTCATCCAGCAATCCTAAATCCATGGTTTTGTCTGAAACAGAAAGATAATATAATAGGAAAAAAGAGCCAAAATTTTCCTGTAAATGCTGCAGCTCAAAGCATTTCCACACATTCTCCTCCTCAAGGTGACCGGGAGGAACAAATAAGTTCCACCCCAACACGCTGCAAATCGATTCCTACAAATAGGCACTGAAAGCCCTAGGAAGCATTTCTGTCTTGCTTGCTTCAAGTCTGGATAAATGCAGAGTTAGCAGGGATTCAGCTACAATAGAGGTCAGGATGCAGCTCTCTGGTGGAGATGCCTGGAAAATGGGCTTGGCAAGCAAGAGTTTGTAATCTTGCACAGCTAGAAGTAGGCAAATATCCCAGGCACAGGCTGTGCTCAAGGCTACAGTTGTCGCTGGCAGGGGGGAGAAGCTTCCCTTAATATATTCTGTTTGATGCAAGAAGTTTGAAAAACATTAAGAATGAAGTTCTACTGTTTGACACTCTTCTCATTAGAGCCATATTTTCAGAAACTTCAAAAGTAGTTTTAGGTTTTTTATTGACTCACTGGTAAAAATGTGCAGTTGTCTCTTAAACGAGTTTTTATTAACTCCTACAAACTGATCCCAGGACTCAGCCTCCTTTCAAAATTCAGCAAAGACAATCAAAATCTCTCTTTGTGGACAAGATATATATAAATCACCTTTAACTAGCCTAATTGCCTAAGTTTTACTTTATGTATTTCTGTATGCATAACTACTAATAATTCATTAATTGCTCCACTAAGCTCTCAAACCTCATGCAAGGAATGACCACCACTTGTGAATGAAGAGTCACATTATAGAGACGAATACCCCTCCTCTGGAACAAATAGGTTCTTCATCTCGTGGTTTGTGCTCCATTCAATTTAAGTTGGTCTTTTGTCTTTTAACTGTAGTACCACATGCTAGGCCCTGTTTTCCGAAACAGATTTTCAGGTGCACAGCAAAATATTTCACTTAAGCCAGGCAGAGGGTGATAAGGACTCTTTAGAGTACCCCCTACACCATCAGGCTCCTTAACTGCTTTAGGAGATGTTAGAAGCTGTTACAATTAACTAAGCTGAAGACACTGTAGATGGCAGCTAACCAAAACTGTTCTACTCTAGATAAAAAAAGATATTAAAATTATTCATTTGTAGATTCCTTCCCTGAATTCAAATTAGATCACTTGCCTTAAGCATGGAGGAAAACTGCAGCTAACAGTTTCTTAATATCAGCTTCAATCTCATGCTCAATTCTAAAAGAAGTGACATAAGCCAAAGTAATGCCTGAACACAAAAAGCAAAAGCAAAAGCCTCTGAAACACTGCCCTAGTTACAAAAAGATCCAGAGCTCTCCTTTTTGCCTATGCTCCCCCAAAATCATGGTCAACCAGAGACCATTTGAGAAGCCACATTTACACATACATTTCAGCCCTAAACACATGAAAATCCACTTTTAAGTACTAATCCTGTTTATTTCAATCCAAAGTATAAATATCTACATCAGAATAAATAAAAGCAGTAATTTTTCTCATGCTCTCATTCACTGAATGCTTCCCCTCACAATGAAAACTCTACGAGGTTTCCAATTTATAGCTGATTATGTTAACTAGATTTGGCTTAAGATATTCATGGTCAGCTGTTGGCACTTTGTCTTAAATAAACATAAACTTGAAATGAACTTGTCATGCTTAAAGTGAACTTAATGAACTGAATTTATCACTGACAATTTTTTTTTAGGGTTTTTAGCTGAATGAGCTGAGAAAGAGTTGAAAAGATATCCAATACCAGTGTTTTTGCTTACAAATGCTTTTAAGTATCAAAATCAAGTTAAACAACAATATAAGCCTACACATAGAAAGCAAGTAAATATTCCACTTCACTGTGAATGACTTTCATCAAGATCTATTACACATATTAGAAATAAATTCTGTTTGCAAGCTGCATAAACCTTTATTTAAGGTACTGTTAGCATATATTCAAACACTATTTTCCTAATCAAGACATTTGTGATGAAGCCACAGAATATTAATAGTTCTTAGCACAAGCAGCAGTAGTTTCTTGGCAAAACCAAGAGGGTATCTCTGCCTTCAGCTGGTGTTCCCAAGCTTTATTCACACCAGTAACACCACCACAGAGAAAGACCTGCATCCTAACCCAGCTACTGCCCCACCTTAGGTGACGACATCCACAAATTCTGACTCTCATTGGGCTTTTTGAAAGCAATGAAGCTTGGCTAGCTAGAGATCAGTTTTTCACTGGATTCTATTTGTGATATGTGCATCAATGCTGGGCCTTGGGAGAAGGCTGGCAGCACATATGTTGTCATAGAAAGGGCACATACATCCCACTGGATTTTGCCCTCGCAGTACCCCGAACACGAGATCCCAGCTACCTCACCTCCTCCTAGCTGAGGGCTAAGAACAGAAAGAGGCATATCCTTGCTGCTACTCCAGTTCCCTATGAACTGCTGAATCCCCACAGCAAGAACCTCCAAACGGTATAAACAGGGAGGAAGCTAATGCCCATGACACAAATTGAAGAGTGAAGTTTCTGGAAAAGAATTCTTCTGCTAATTTGAGTTGCCATGAGCAGTGACTCCAAACAGTAATACATTCTGTTGGTTCATATTTGTACATGGGGGTAGGTACCACAGGCAATACGAACCTGTCACCTGCAGCATTCACCTGGGATGCTTTTCCGGTGTCTTACACCTGGTACAAATACAACTGAGAGGGCTACTTCGATATCAAGAAGAAAATCCTTTTCAAGGCCCACAGTGACAGATTCAACTCTAACAGGCTTATATGATAACAGCAGGTGGCTGTTACCTGTATTCTGCAGTGCTCTTGATCTTGCAAAAAACTAGTGCAGATAGTGTAGTAAAGCACCTGTCGCATTCTCACAATATATTAGGGCTGTGAAGTGTTGCCTAAATCCTGAATGTACAAGGCTTGAAACGGGGAAAATAATCCAACTCACTAAACACAGAGAGGCTAATGCCTCCATCAAGGTGAAACTGAGAATCCACCCATCTGAAAATATCAAATGGGTTCTCTCTCGCCACACCTGAAGGAGTTGATCCATGACAAGGGCCCAAACTTCTCTCACCATGTAGATGTTAACTACAGCCAAGACATGTTAACACAACCTTAAGATGATGCCACAAGGGGTGGCAAATGAGATTCTGAAATTTATAACCCGAGAGACAGCAGAGATCTTTAACGGCAAATGACTGGCTGAGGGAAGCATTGCAAGGGGTTTGAGGGAAGAGAAACAGCAACAGCAATAGGCACAAATGGCAGCTAGGCAGGGCCTCAGCCAAAAGAAAACCCAGGCTGGTATTCCTGACGAGTTCTGGAAGCTAAATCAAAGACTGAGAATTGAGCAAGAGGAACAAGCATATGGTTTGAGAACCCAGTTGATTTTATCATGTAATCTGAATTACACAGAGCTCCTCTTGCCATTAGTCATTACCTCTCCTGCAGGAGGAAAGCATGCGCTGCTGAAAACAGCATTCTGACTTCATGGCTGCAAAGCAAGACACAGCAGGTCTGGAGCACCAGAGTCTGGGACCGGCTGCTGCCACTTCAGGGAGAGAGGCAAGGAACCCAGTAACAAGCAAGGAAGACTCCAACATCAAAGACTTCAGTTAAGGAGAGGGCTCTTCATAAGGATGAATGCTTCTCTGCCTCATCCCAACAGTAACTGCTTTTCCACCAAGAATCCTGTATCAGTCCATGTGGCTTCAAAGCCAATGGAAACTGATGAAGGACATAGCTCAGCCTGTAACTGCCTAACTGCTAGGTGGTAGCAGAATGCAGAACGTCCTGGAGCATTAGGCAGCATCTCCTGCTCTCCCAGGAGGCTATGCAAGGAATGCTGTGTTTTTAACAAAGTCCTCTCGGGAGCTGCACTCATCACCCTGCAGCAGAGGAACATGGTTCTTTCCCACACCCAAGAAACAGCTCTTGATGGTACAGGCAGAAATTTCCCTACTTCCAAGCTTCTCCTAGAAGGAAAATCAGATCACAGTAAAGCCAGAAGTGCAAACATACATGCAACCACCGAATGAAGTAAAAAGAGGAGAATATCCAGCAGCTTTGGAAATATGCAGCTTCTAAGCAGAGGACAGTCATAGGGATCTTGGCCTTGCTTCCACAAGGCAGCTAAACTCTTTCCCAACAGGCTAAACCACTAGCAGCAGCAGCACTCCAACTGAGCTGAACTCAGTGACATAACATACTGGTATCTCTGGCCAGAGTCAATCATGGACACTGAAAGGAAAAAAGAGATGGCTGATGTGCACTACAAGAAAGTTGACATTGTGGCCAACTTTTACACTAGATGTGGTAACAGCATTTCAAAACTTTGAAGTAGTATGGGGAGCAGAAATGCTTCAATCTGTACACTCCAGAGCTGAGAAGTAGAGCAGAAGTGTGTTTTTGCCCTTTTCTCTAGAAGAGAAGCAGCTTGGACTGCTTATTTGCTTCAGAATTGAAAGGTCTAACCAGGCTGAGACTATAATTGCCACATCTGCAAGGTATCCAGGTGTACAGGACACAACAAATGCTTTCTTCAGGAGAATTTTCTGAAGCCGCAGATCCTGGTCTTGCAAACTCATGGCTAGAAAGCTCTGACAGAGCATCAGCGCCAAGCAACTGAGTAACAGCATGTGAGGGCTCTGGCACAGACCCACACAAGCGGCATATACAAGAAGGGTATAACTCGCAGAGCAGCTTCTTGTAACAGGATTTGTAAATGGAATTACAGCCAAACCCACAAAATTGCAGGAAGCCAGTAAATATATATTCAAAGGCTATCAGGGTGCTCAAGGATAAAAAAATCAAATCAAAGGAAACTGATCACAAGGTGGGGTTCTTTTTATCAGACTGTTGAAAGGAGCTCAAATACAACAGTGAACTGTGCAGGCATTAAGAATTAAGGAGTCAGGTGACATACTAAAGATGCTGAGGAAGCAAAGCATTCTCTGATCTGGAGATGATGCACCATCTGGTCAACAAACACTCAAGTTATTCCACAACAAAACACTGTCTCTCGGCCATTTACCAGAAATTGAAGGTTACAGCACTAGTAATTAATTTCTTAATTTCTCAAGGCTCAGAAGAGAGAAGCAGCCCAAATACATGACTGTTTGGAGAAGAACACTAATTGGCAGTGTGCTGGCACAATACTGACCAGGACTGACATAAAAACAGCATCAGAGAGATGCCAGAACATGATGCCTCAGCACCTTAATGGGGCAGAAGGAGGCAAAAGGGAAGCTCTATCTCACCATCACTACCACTCTGACACAAAACCCTGACCAGAAAGCAGATACTTACCTACCTTCCAGCCCTGTGTTCATATGACACATGCCACAGTTAGCTTAAAGGGAAACCAGAAAACTTTATACCAAGCCAGCCTCCTATAAAAGTTTAAAACAGCAATGCTATCATCTATTGGTTTTTTTCTTGACACTTTAAATTCACTGCTGAAGCAAGAGGGAGACTCAGCTTTCCGTCAGCACAGAGAAGCACCAGGCTTCCTCAGACAGTTAGCCAGGGTTCACTTGTCCCCAAAGGCATGTTAAAAACCTCAACACTGGGTAACTAATGAACACTTACACAACTACAGTGGAGACAAAGAACTTGAGCTTTAATGTGACTTGAAATCAATAAGGCTGGATCCACAGCTCATATGAATGTGCCCTGAGATTTTAGCATGAAGTAACTTCCAAATGCTTTATCTTCATTGGATGGGTTTGTTTCTTTAACTCTAAGCTGGCTTACACAGGACAGGCAGACTGAAGTAAAAGTATGCTTGTAATTCACTAAGAAAGCAATATTATTTTTAGCAACGAGGAAAAAAATGCAGTCAAGAAATTTTCCAGATACTTCTGTAGTACAGATAAGCGCATAAACCCTGGATGGAATTCTGACATAAAAGAAACCCATCTTAGAGATCTTAGATATTCTGAATGAATTCTTACATTCTTTTGTTTAAAGTTGTCTTCCTTTAGGTAAAAAACCCCATCAAATTTATTTTTTTTAAGCCAAGAAAAAAAAGAATAGTCCCAAGTATTTTTTCTGTGATGAAAAAAATCTGAAAAAAATGTTTTCAAAAAATAATAAAATCTGTTTAAATTTTTTACTCAGAATACAATTCAATTTCATCAGCTGTAATAAATTTCTTTTTTAGTTTCTAATCTTTATTAGTTTTTCACCTCTGTATCATAATATATACATTTTCCTTCCAAAAAGAATTAAAGAAGCAAGAAACTCCAACAGCAATTTTCTCTAACAAAATCCTAGCAAAACCATTCTCAAGGTATTCTAAACACTTGGATAGGGTGATCTCCAGTCTCTTGCCTGCTCTGTTTCATGATTTCACTGTGTAACTGTCAACATTTCTGTAAATTATATTAATTCCACTTGTTAGTGCCACTGATTAATTCAGTAATACTGCTCAGGAAAAAAAATTAAATTGTACAAAATTAGATTGACATTAGACTGAAAGATACACTTTGAACACACAAAGATGTGTTGACAGTAATACAAAACATAAATGGGAAGATGGTCTAAGTCCATTTTATTTAAAGTAAAAAACTACCTAATCTCCTGTTTCAGCTCTCCATTAAAGCTTGACAGAAAATAGGATTATCTCTTCATGCAAAGCAGAAATCTCCAACCATTTAATACTAAGATTATTGTTTCTTATTGCAAGAGGACACAGTCCCTGTTCTTTGATGCATCTGATACGAGCTGTCAAATATGGTTCTGAAAATTAGGAACTCAAATTCACATTTATGTATTTATAGTACTGGTGCTTTGCACCTAAGAAAACACAGAGGCTTTTATCTAGCTATGCCAGCATCTATTTCTTAATTAGTGACTTTCACAAGCTAAACAAAAGCAAATCAGAACAACCATACAGGTGCTTAAAATTCAAACTGAAGCTCACAGTTTAACAATGAAGACCATGGATAGGAACTGTAATTTTCAGTCAACACTATTTCATTAAATTTGATATTTAGCAAACGTATTAAGAACATTTGTGTAATGATGTAAAATACAGGAATGGTTAATAAAGTTCAACATGAAGACATAGGATAAAATATCAGAATGTACATTACCTTAGCATTCTCAAGCAGAACTTCATCTCTACCTAAGCCAGGTCCTATGACAACCGAGTGCAGCCGTGGTAACCACTTTTCCACCTCATGGACAGCATTGGGACTATCGCTACATGGAAAAGTGAAAAAAAAAAAAAAAAAAAAAAAAAAAGAAGTTTAATAAGGCTTCATTTTAGTACTCTCAGAAACTCAGTTCAAGATGCAAGATAGAAAGAGGCATTTCCTATCTTGAGTATCAGGAAATTTTATCCTCCAAACTACCAAGAACCTGTGACCCAGGAAATACAGAATGGTTGTCCAAATAACTAAAATGAAAAATTTCTCTCAATTCATTCTTTAGGGGATACCACATAAAAATGAGGTGGTAACTGCAAGTATCCACTACAGCTGTTACAAAATCAAAAAAAAAAAATCCAAGCAGGAAGCCAACCATTTTTAGAGTCTGTCACAATTCTCTATTTAATGCTTCTTTGCAGAGGTTATACCTTGGAGAGAGATCCACCATCTCACAGGTATATATTGCAGCTTGCTGGAAATGAGGCAATTCTTTATTACCCTACATGGCAGAATGATAAATCTACTCATATGCTTTTTTGTCAGTTGCTTCATAAGAATTTGTTCCAACTGAATTACAGCCAAATTGCCCCCATTCCCCAAAAGGCAACAGGAGAAACAAGCTATTCAGTATAGGCATTATCTGCTTGCAATGCTTAAAATTTCTATAGCATTCTGGTTTTTGTCTACATTGGAAAAATGATGAGAAAATTCACTGCCAAATATAGCTGCCACAATACAGCATTCAGCCACTGACCAGAACCATTTATTTTGTTCTGATCAGTTTTGTTGTGTAAATAGGTCAGAATATTTTGAAAGCGCTGCCCAGCATTTGCCGTTAATCCTTACTGACAGTATGGAGGGAAAATTTAGCCTGCCTTCCTCCCCACCTCTGACATTAATGACAAAAATAAATGAACATTTTTAACTCAAGCACGGGGGAATAAAGCTCCCTGCAGGCTGAGCAAGGGGGTACTGCTTCATAGTACTGCTCAGAATATTGTAAGCTTGCAATACTCCAACAAAGCTGTATTATTACAGATGAAAGCCACTGCATGTTTTTCATAACCAACAGCTGTCCTGATGGGACACACCACTCGGGAACAAATGTTTAGGTTGTGTCTGGCAGAATCAGCAAATTCCACAATGATTTCTGCAAGTGCCAGGCAGGAGCCCAAAGCTTTCGCAGCTGCAGGGAGTGAGGCATCCCGCCCAAGGGCGCAGGGATGTGGTGCCTGGCTGCAGCCCAGCAACCCCTCCACTGACAAGAGCTGCCTCAGAAAGCCCAGAGGTGCCCTGTGCTGACACCACAAAACAGCTCTGTCAAAACAAGGCTGCTGGGTGGGAGCGACGACCTGCTGTAAGGGCAAGGGAGACAGTGAACCATGGCAGGACCGTGTTTTTGCAAGCTGAATTTCCATTTGAACGCTGCGGCTCCCCCCCTTCACCTCCACCTTGAACGGAAACCATAACAGCTTGAGAGGTGTTGAACAGCTCACTTTTCTTTCTATTTATCTCTGTACAATCACCTATCAGTTTATGATGTAGAGACAGGCTGGAAATAAAATGATTCAAGAAATATCTAAAACACTATTAAAAAAAAAAAAAAGACAGGTCTTTAATATGTGGTAGGTTGAACATGTGAAAAACTGCCTGTAAACCAAACTCTAATAAAACATCACCATTTCTGAATGCAGATCAGGTTTTTTTTGTTCACATACTGAACTTATTTTATCTTTGAAGAGCAATAAATAACTCAAAACATAGATTTGTGAAATCAATATATCTATATACCATGTAGTTGTAAGAATACTGCGATATATATAAAGATGTCTGGATTCAACATACCTTTGGATAGTAGAAGCCAAATACATTAAAAAAAGCTTCACTAAACATAAGCTAAGAACAGAGCTATAGGTAGTATCATAAATGCTCTGCTCTTCTACAAATAACTTATGCAAATAATCTAACCATAAAAAGTTTGTCAATTTATTTATATTCAGGATTGAAGTAAGATAATTTTGTGTAAAACTCAATTGATAATGTGCACTTTTCAAAACAAAGCCATCTCTTGGGAAATAAACAGTCCAATATTAAGCCACTCCTGCACACTTTGCCTCTGGTAATAATAAAAACCTACTGTGGAGCTTTTCATCTTCAAAGCATTTTACAAACATTATATTCTACTCCTTTGCAACTTCACATCAAGAAGCAATCCCAGATGTGAAGGGCCAAGAGATTAAAAATGGTGATAATGACTACTACGTTGCAAAATCAAGCTATGAAAACATGCCGTAAAGTAACTGATGGATTTGGAATCATCATAAAGAAAGCAGAAAAATCCTGCCTCACAGAAGCACCATGCCAGCTTCACTTCAAGGCACTGGATGTACACAATAGCTGTGGCTATGCAGCTACGGACACTGTACCAATGTACTGGATCTACGGCTGCTCTGGAAGTGGAAGGGCTGTTGTGTTATCCCACAGCTTATGTCCACACACACACATCAAACCAGTAGCATTTTAAAGCTGATAGAGTACAAATGATCAACAAGCAGCTTTCTTCAGGCAGGGGTAAACCTTGAATGTTCCTGACCACTGGATTTAGCACAAAGGCTGGAATTCCTCTAGCTCTTAATAGCTACAGTCTATGCAGGATGTTTAAACACACCCAGAAAAGCTCTCCAACTCTGAGGTCAGATGGCCTCTCTACTCTAAGGCTTCAAAACAGACAAACCTCACCCTGCCTGTCAGGCACAGTTCTTGGACTATGGTAATCCCTCATCAGTGGAAAAAGTGGTTGGGAAAGGTTAGTTGGCATGGGCCAAAATCCTTGCTAAGGATCATTTAGATAATTTGCCCGTACAGATAATTGTGCCTGGGTACTAAGGAATGAATATTTCTTGGCAGTATTTAGTTTATCACTACAGAAAAAGTTAATGCATATTCTTGTTTGCCAGTAGATCAAAACCAGACAAAAATGTCTTTGAAAAAAACTACATTGGAGGCACCATGTCAGGTCCTCAGCTGTTCACGGTGTACTATGCTCACACAAAGAACATAGTTAACCTCCTTTGTCACTTCATGCCAATTTCTCTGCCTGGTTACTAACCTGATCTCAAACCTCTCCTTTTAATTATCACCTCCACTGCCCAAGACACTGAAACGACTGAAGTTAGTGCTGTATTTAAAAAAACGCAACCGCTCTCTACAAGGTATGAAGAACACGTCCCCTCGATCAAAAGAGATGCCATCTTCAAGCTTTAACAGAAATGAATCAACTAAGCAAGAATCACTATTGCCTTTAGAGGCACAGAGCCTTATCATATCCAACTTGATTTTTTTTCCGAAAGAGATACGATAAATGCAATACCCCCACTCTAAAGCACAAAGCTAGTAATAATATAAAGAGGAGTAGGAAAATCTCTTAAGGCCAGGAGAAAACAGCATTTCAATTTCCAAGAAGAGGGTAAAACCTTTAAGAGGGACTTTGATTAAATAAAAATCTGGGATTTTCCAAAATAAAGCAAGTTTTTTTGGAAGGTGATAGGGCAAGAGTTTGGGAACTAGCCTGGCTTTTCCATAATACTAAAATACAAACTCTGCACCATGGACATACACAATAGGAATAATGGGGAAGCTGAATCCTAGCAGTAACACCTGTAAACATGTAGAGTGAACTACAGTCCATTGTGCCAATATGTGCAAAAAAATATTTTAGTGACAAACCACATCAGGGAATAAATGGGGAATGAACAGATCTTCAACAGCTACTTCCAGCTAAGCAGTATGTGTTATGTGACATGTTGTCAGATGCCATTCTGATGAAAATCTAGATTATGACAGCTCACTGTTGTTCAATCAAGCAACTAAGCAACACCCCTGCAAACTGCCAAACGCTTCCTCAAAATCTTAGCTCATCTGCAAAGCAACCAATAAACCTCTGACTGCACACAGAAAGGAACTATCACAGGGTAAACACATAAGTAACAACTGCAAGACAATGGAATAATTGATAAGAAAAACTGAAGGAGCTTCTGTAACTTGTGTCATATCTGTGAAGCTGTGTAGGTAAGAAAGAGACTAAAGCTAATGTCAGCAATCATTGAATCAACTCCACACATTGTCTGTTAGTCAGACCTAAACAAACAAGCAAGCAGACAGAGGGGGTTACATAGAGGCACACGAGGGAAATGGACACCAGAGATGGGGCCTGATCAGCTTTCCTTGGCTATTAGTGAGAGGTAAGGGGAGGCTCAGATGATTGATGATCTCTTGGGGAGGCAGACACCTTTATCATTTGCTGTCCCTGAAGCCAGGACATAGCCCTGAATAGACAGGACCAAGGTATGGTGTATCTTGCATGTTTATCTTTTTCCTCTTTTCTCTGCTTCCAGAATGTATCAAGAAGGGTACTTTCCATGGCAAAAAAGACAAAAATTCTTCAAATTAAACATCACTGAGTCTCTAAAATGGTGAGGACAAATTTTCCTTGTACATTATTCGTGTCTTTAGATAACTTTTGCCACATTAACCTCATGAAGTTCGATAAGTGCAAGGTGCTGCACCTGGATTGGGCTAATTCTAGACATGAGTATAGACTGGGAGAAAGTCATTGGGAGCAGCCTTGAGGTGAAGGGCTAATACAGAAAGAACTAAGTTAACCTTTTTGCTCTTCAGAACTCTCCTGTATTTCACTATCACACAATAAAAATTGTCCTAAAACACATTTCTGTAGATCTTCATCTCAGGAAAAGCTTGATGTAATAACCTTTCCAAAAACAAACAAACAAGCAAACAAAACCCCCTAACATAAAACAAACAAACAAAACAAACACCTCCCCCCCCCCCCAACAAACACCTGAAAAAAACATGGTGGCTACTGCCCTAATATCACCCACAGTTCCTAAGCATCTTCTAGAGCTGTTTGTAATAGGTATCTGACAGGTGCCATCTGCTTGAAGGTCTGCTCTAGGCTGGTCACTGCCCAGAGTGGGGGAACACTTGACAACTAGGACCTGAAACACCACTCCCATCCCCAACTCTCCAAAGAAATAAAATTTTGTTCTATGCATGTTTCTATGTTCTATGTTTCATTTTATGCAAAGACTGGCTTTTACCAAATGATCAAAAGCCACCAAAAACAGCTTTAAATTATCAAAGACAGCCCTAAACACAGCAGCTTTCCTCATTCAGGATGAATGATAGTTTCTGTCATTGCTTTCTAGAGGAGGGAAAGGAACAAGCGATAAGGTGCAGCCTTGTCAAATTTTACATGGAAAGAAGAAAATGTGAAGCAAAGTCAGCAAGGGTATAACCAGGAGCTACAGAATAGTAGATAAGCATGAATGACAGCACTAACAGGAGGCAGCAGGACTGCAGCTCTTCACATGTATTTTAGGGAGAGCTGGTACCACCTTAGTAATCAGAGATGTGGTTTGGACATCTGAAAATGCCAATCAGTGGGACCTCCTGCTAGAGAAGAACATGGGACAAAAGCAAGACTGCTGTCACCAGATCGACTATGTGGCTCCTCACTGGAGAGTACATTATTCAAATTCTGCTCATTATCTGTGCACACTTGGTATGACTGAGGCAACTCCAAATGCATTAAAATGTAGAACGCACAAGTCTGTTTATGCAAATTCAGAAAAAGACACACTAAAGGGAAAGTTTCATAGCAAACCTACAGACATCTTCAAAGATGGGAAAAAGTTTCTGATCTGAGGATGAAAGAGTTTCAGTTTTGTTTGTCCAAACACTGCAGGTAATTATAATTAATGTGAATCAAATGTGGGACCTGCTGACACTTGGAACCTGTCATGTAATACAACACATCAAAAGAGCCAAAGATTGGACAATGTGTAGCTCTAGAATTGAAGTAGTTCTCTCAGAAAGCTAATTATTACCAATTGCAGTAAACCTTGGCTGAGGTCTTTATTAGAAACTGGGAAAATAAGATCAGGAGTGAAATTATCCCAGAAAGGATGGGTCAAAGGAATGAAAAGCAAACACAAACAACGCAAAAAAACGCTGAGCATAAAATTAAACTAATTCTCTATTCCAAGAGTGGCTGTATTTGTCAATGTTTAAACCACCTTTCTCATAAATTAATGCCAAATTTCCAGAAGCCCAAGGACTTCAGGCAGCCTCTTTCAGTCCCATAAACAAAACTGGAAATAAGAGCTTTTGCTAGAGAAGCTCATCGAGCCCATTATCAACTCATGTGTCTCACCAAGCACCTCAATCAGGTAGAGCAAACCACAGAGACAACATGCTAGCATGAAGCTGTCTGGATGCAATTAGAGAACAAAAAGAGATACATTTATTAAATTAGGATTAGCATATTAAAATGCTTCCCCCCCAAACGTTTATAAGACAAAAGGGTCATTTTTACCAGCAGGCTGTTTAAATCTTTGAATTGTGTACAATCTGTAAACACTGGATAGACAATACATATTTCCGAGCTACAATTTGATTAAATAAGAGGGAAGAAAATGAAAGAAAAATAAAGACCTTAATGAGAGAGGGACTGAATTCTATTCAAATCAAGTCTTCATTTCCAGACATTGACTAAGTTGATTCAGACACCAGAAGTGAACCTGGTAGGCTTCTTCTGAATATTACCAGCAGCAGGAACAGCAACCCGTTATCCAGGAAAAGCGGGGGTGTCACAAGTTCATAGGAGGGGACTGCTCTTAATGTGCAGATACCAGAGTCTTTACTTGCTCCCTATTCTACCTTCAAGGCTGTAGAAGTGTGAATGACCTATTGAGTTAAACATTTAGAAATAAAATGCCATATTGACCATATGGTTGTTTTGGAGTTTTTTCCATAATTACAACGACTGAAAGTGTTTTCCATAGCTGCTACCTGGACACCAGACTCTCACTTAGGTATCAGATGTTCTGCTTCATTAGGAATTGGGTGGTCACACACTACAGGCACTGGAGCTATCAACAGCCTCTTTAACAATGAACCCAAAAGCACTACACAAATGGGATCACCTGTCTTATGCAGAGCAGAGCCTCTTGCGTCCTGTGAGCGAGTCCCAAAGGAGAAGCTGTTGCCTGACTGTTTTCTGAGAGTTCTCATACAGACATGATACCAGCACTGAAGGTCAGCCTTATCTAGCCTTGTAAAGATACTACAGCTACCAACACAATCATTTTATGACCTGCATTTAGATATATACAAATACTTAAAGCAATTGTAGTCTGTTTTGATCTCAACCACATTACCAGTGTCTATTATGACAATCGTCCCCAAAAGCATAATGATAACCAAATGTCTTGACCTCCTATTTTCAGAGTTCATGGAAGTGGTCTTGACCCATTATGGGTCCTGTGAACTGACTTGATAAATAGAATCTGTCAAGTATTTTTCAAATGGACTGCAATCAACCAAACCTGTGACTTTAAAAGCAACAGAATGAAGATGACAATGTAATTTCCCTCAGAAAGGAACACATTTAAAATGTCCCTAGAACTTTTATTTTTTTTAATGTTAAAACCAGTAAATAAAGTGACAAGCTTTTATCACATTGGTGGCCCTCACAGTCAACCCTTAAGGCACAGATAATAGCTGAATTAATACCCAGAAGGCTAGAGTACTTCCAGGCAGTGTGGACACATGGGAAGACAGGACAGGTCTCTGCCTAAATATCTGCTTTGCTTATTGTCATCTGGGGTGGAAAAAAAAAGAAAAGGGGGGATCCTAAAACCTTCAAAAACAAACCCCAGGGACGCCTACCTTCAGTCAAACTCTTAAGATTGAACACCAAAGAAATTTGATTCCGGTTTCGAATCACAGCAGTATGGCAAGCATTCAGAAAGGTAAATTTGGCCAGATCTAACGAGAGAGAGTACATCTCTTTCTAACATATCAGAAAGCAGTAAGGACAGCAGCACTCCCTGCAGCAATGCTAAAAATCTTTGGCTACTTCTCACATTTTGAGGAGCCAACAAAACCTCTGCTGGAATCACATGAGACCTCTGCAATAACAGGGAGGAAAGGGACTACAGTACAGGGTGAAGACACCTCCCAACTTTTATTCACTCTGCAATACACAGCAAAGAAGGAGCAGCTTTTTGCCAAGAAACCTGGACACAGGAAACAGGTCCATAAGCAAGTTTTGGCCATGGCATTGCATGACAGAACAAGAAAGAGTTTAAATACATAAATTCTGAGTCAGCACATACAAGCTGACCTTTATCTCTCCCTAAGTACTTAAGAAAAAAACCTAAACTCTCTCATGTGATTCCTAGCTAGGCTGATGTTTAAATCAGCCTTTAGAAGAAGGATCACAAAGTTTTTCTTCCTTCATCTTCTCCACAGGTGTAATAGGGACCTAGCAGCCAAGTCACTTGTGAGACATCTTTTTGATTGTTGGAGGAATCTCTGTTTATTCCCTGACTTTTCCTGGTGACAACAACTTTGTACTTTTTCCAGCAGCTGATCCAAAAGAGAGATTAGTGCCATTGCTACACCAAAGCAGCGTTTAACAGCTATCCTCAGCTAACACAACTAAAAGGTATGAGCATCCTCCCACATTGCATCAAATGTTTTTGCATCTCTTCTCCACATAATAAATTACAGGGGGCCAAAAATATTCAGATTATTCCTGGGCCTTCTTTAAGAGTTTTGGCACTGATTAAAAGTGCACAAATAACTTATCATGGCCTCAACTACACATGATTCACTTCCATGATATTTTCAAATGGTCAAAACACAGCCAAAATCCAATTAAAACTAAGTAAAATATGTTCCAGAAACCCTGATCTTCACTGAGTTTCTTCAAGGTAACTGGCCTCAACACACAGTCCAGCCTCATGAGAATTCTCTTCCCAATTATTCTTACTTCAAATTCAAAAGAATAATCTTTCTCAAAATCCAACCCAAAACCTGAACTCTGCAATTAACTGTAAGGCTTCTAGTAATTCTGACAATCTTTCCTAGTCCACACAAACCCAGAGACATAATCAGATAACAGGAAGCTATTAGTTCTAAATCCATGCCTAGTTCAAGGGTGATTTTTCTGGTGGATAATGTAAAACTATGTCACCACTTTGGCACCACAAGAAATTAATGACCTGACATCTCATTCTACTTCCCTGATAAAACTCTGGAGATCAAGGAGTGTATCAAGTGTTGACTTTACAAACCATCTCATAACCAGCTTACAAGGGGGCTACTCAGTAATACCTGGCTCTTTTCTGGCCTACAGAGAAGAAAATCTCTGTACAATTATGAAAAGTCCCTGCAAGAGGGGAATACAGCACAATAGATTTATTCTCTCTTCTTTTAACATACAACCAGCTGGTTTCATATAGCTCATTTAGCTCTGTGATCACTTGCCTACCAGGACAGGATAAGCTAACCCAACACAGGTACCCAAGCAGTCTATTCAACCTGACCTGAGCCAGGCCACTAATAATGGCAAATATAAAAAAGCCACTGAAAACTCTTTGCTAGAAATGCCTCAAGGAAGTACACACACACCTACGTCAAAAATCCACACAGAAAACACCTGCAATAAAATAATAAAATGGAAAAGCTAAGTTTTATCTTGCCTGTATTTGTGAAACATTTAAGTTGAAGCACATTAGCTGACAAAACAGGAAAATGCAGCCCAAACCCAGGGTAGCAGTGACAAGATCAAGGAGAGCAGATGTCACCAAGACTGGGTATGTCCCACTATTCCAAAGACCCCAACTTCTGCAATATACATTTTTTGCTTCTCCACAGGAAAGCAAAAAGTCAGACAGCAACAATACTGGTCAATTTTTGAATAATACCAGGTCATTGTGGAAGTGGCCGTAATACATTTGACAGAATCCCTGAATAAAAAAGGAAAAGTTACTATTGATAATACTGACTATTCACAGCCCCTGGACACTCGGCTCTCATTATTCTGCTCAGGTAGTGAGGACACAGAGCCAGGTGCTGAAGCTTCGTCTTTCCAGATCCCAGGCTGTCAAGTGCAGTCCCAGCTCTCACGTTCACTAACAGGGAATGAAGTCAAGAAACAAAAACCACAGATATAAAGCTGCACTATGGGTGTCCCCAGCATGGAATGTTACACCAAAAGGATTCCAGGGATGGTCTGTATCAGGAGTCACATGGAATTGCCGTGGCAATGCTGCAAAACAGATTTTCATTTTCATAACCTTCCTTCTGCAATCCTGGTCAATCTTTCTCACATAACATTCTCCGCATCTTTGCAGTGACAGACATTTGCCAAAGACTTGAAACACTCCAGTCCAACTTCTAACTCTCACATACCTTCACCAGTCATGGTGGCAAAGATCTGCAACAGCAGCTCTAATGAGCCAGAAGAGCCCTTGCATTCAGAGGGGGCAAGGAAAGAGCATGTTCTTCCCTTGAGGTGATGGCAGTGGAGAAAGTAGTGTCAGCTAAGATGATAAAATGTCAGACTCCCGGCAGTACAAAATGGCAGCTGAACCCTGGCGAAATGCCAAGCTGTTCAAACGGGGAGTTTAGTGCATGAGGCCATAATTATGATTAGCATAATAAGAGAATGGTACAACAGCTACCTAGTTACTCTGAAGGGCCATGGAGAAATCATAACAAAGCGAAGTTTTAAGGAGAGACACAAAAGAAAACAATGACATAGCTGCTCGTGGGTTTTACCCAGAGGTTCTTCCATGCGTGAAGTGTGGCCCGGGAGAAAGTACAAAGACGGTTTAAGAGATCAGGCTCTGAATCACGAGCAGCCAGCCGTGCCTGTGGAACTCAAATGGCTCCACAACATATAAAGGATCATATGAAAAGTGTGACACTGAAGACAAAGGACCTTACAGGAAAAGTAGGCTGTTAGCGTAAATTTCAATAAAACCTGGGCTCAGTAAAGTCAGTCGAGATTTCTTCCTTTCTAACAAGAAAAGACTGTTTTCTCTTTACCTCAAATGAAGCCAAAGAGATAAAAATATGAAAAAAATTTAATAAATAAAATCTGAACACTCAGATATTTGCATTTTTTCATTTTTAATGTCATGTAAACAATGTTTACAGATCCACTGCATCATACAATTAGCCCAGCTGTCTGCGTGAAATTAATCAGAGTTTTAATAAAAGTATTAAATACTGATATATAAAGATATATGGATATGAAAATCTCTAGATTGACTGTACTAAGTACTTCTGAAGAAGCTCATAGAGCAGAAGTTTAACACCAAAAGTTCTCTTTGCAGGTAGAAAGATCAGAGTTTTCACTGAAATCTGAATTCCACAGAAGACATCGAGAACTTGCATATAAAAAAATCCCACTCTTACTTAGCAGGCATGATCTGTTCCTCCATGAATAGAAAGTTTACTGTTAACCTTATTTTCACCTCCCTTTTCCTCTGTGCTGCTTCTACTTCTCCTATTAACCTTTTCCATTACCAGACATCAAGAACCACTGCGTACACAAACAATGCTTTTCCCAAGGCAAGGTCAACTTGTTACCATACAGGATGACCACATGCTGTATCTCAAGTGGAACACACAAAGACAACCCAAGCGAAATGTTAATATTGCCATTAGGCTTCTCCACTGCATTTGCTATCATATGGTATCAGACAGAACATCAACTGAAGAGATGTTTTTTAGACTGAAGGGGCAAACAGTCGTACCAGTAAAAACCCTACCCATCCCTCCCTTGCTTTCAAACATCATTTTCATTTTGTCTGAAATCTGTACAGTTATGGGTTTCTTCTGTCTTTGGGGGATGAGGGGCAAAAGCAACCAACAAAACACAACCCTGTTTAACTGTCTTCCTTGTAAGCACTTCTATCTACAGCAACAGGAATGAAACCTACCTTCAGAATGCAATAAACTTAGGACTTCCAACCACAGGCATCCGCATAAGGAAGATCACATTCTTGTTCTCAGACACCAAAATATTTCTACTGTCATAAATCCTTCCTGACAGCAATATCTGACAAACACGTTTTTAAATTATACTTTTCCTACCCTAATCACAGCTTTGCTACGTACACCAACAGACCCTGACATGCAGTGGTGCGAGCTAAGCTCAGAGGCAGATATCCAAGGTACGCATCTTAATTGCAAACCATCATAACACCTAACTGAAACCAATTTATCCTATGGAATTTCATCAATCGTGGAAAAGCACACACACACACACACTGGTTTTCCCAATTAGGAGGACTGTTACGTATTAAACTTTTCATCTTCATATTACTTAAGTCTGGTATTTTATATCATTTCGGAATACCTATTTATTCCCAAGAACAGGCGTGTATCTCAAGTAACACACTCATGAAGAAGAAGGAGAATCAGCATCTCTCTTGCCTTGTACTTTCGCCTAGGTGTCTATATATACAGTAGTGAGAGGAAAAAAGACACTCTACTGTCAAATACTATTAGGGCTGAAGAAGCAAGAGAACACACTCCATTTGCCTTTCAAATGCAGATTGCAAAATGCTGACTTGTGATTTCTAGTTCTGGATCTTGCTACTGTTCACTGTTAAATGCATTACAGTCAAAGAACACGGCAGCCAAGTAGAAGAAAGAAAGATCTCTGCTTTTTAAAAATTGTACTTTGACAGTCATGAAAAAGAAATTCACAACTGATTGTCCTATATTAAATATCTAAATGCGTGTAATGAAAGGACAAAGCCTGGAGTTTTTGTGATCTCCAGCTCACCCATCCAGTAACTCAGCAAAAGAAATAATACAAACTAATCAATTATCAGACTGAAATATTAAAACTTGTAAGCCTGACTAGCTGATTTAAACAAAACGTAAGTCACTTACAGAACTGGATGAACAATCAGCTCTGGACTATACGATTTGATTACTGTTGCTGCATCTTTGGTACAAAACACATGGGATAAATCTGCACCCTAAAAAAGAAAATTTGCAAACAGTATTATCAAATTTATACTTCATAATAACCTTATAATTCCAAAGATTACTCAACTAGTAATTCAACTGAATTCTTTCCTCTCAATAGTTTAAACAAATTTTACTATGTTTCTTCTATTTTGGCACAGACTAGTATGAAATGTTCTATTCTTTTTGTATCTAACTTCCAACATATTTTTTTTCTGTTTCTCACTAACAGGATGACTGCAAACACAAATCTCAAATTTTTATTCACTTGAGCCATGTTTCTCATTTGCAGATGAGCAAAGTACAATGTCTCATGTACAAAAGAACACAGATGAACTTGCGACAAACGATGTAAGAGAGCCATAATGCTACTGTAACAGTAACTTGCAAAATATAGCTATGACAACCCACGAATACATTTCTAGTACTACCATTTTTACTCAATGGGCCAAATACAAGAAAAAGGCTGGCACAATTTCGGCAACACACCCTATGTTAAATAAACATTACAGCTGAAGAGTTGAGTCTCAAGTTTCTGCTACCAACTCAAAAAATCAGAATACACATAAAATTATGTAAGCTGTGACAGACTAGTGATCTTGTGTTGGTCATGCATACTGAAATTTCCCAGTATCAAGGAAGTGCCTTCTCTGCTTTACTACTACACATTTAATATTTCAAGCTACTCTGCCTGTTTATGTGCAGATGTAATGGTCTGAGATCAAGTGACTTCAGTAAGGAAACACTTAGTATTGCCACTGGATTTGCACATAGCAGACAGAAAGCTGACTGGCTTTGGGATCTTATAACAACATGGTTAAATAATATCATTTGAGTTTTAAATCTTTGAGGGTTTGCATCCTGAGGGAAGAGGTGGTTGGAAATATCTGGGTTGGTTGCCTACATATTGAGAGAAATTTTCAAAAAGAAAAACACACACAATGAACTGAAAGTACTGACACACTATATATAGCATTCTGAAATTAGATGCATTATGTAAGCATGATTTATTTACATGTCAACAATCACCCCGTATTTATGTTGTCTGCAGTAAATATGTTTAGCCGCTTAATATGCCAATAAAATAAGGAAGTTCATGCTTCTAGGAAAAAAAACCATAGAAAATACTTCTGCTGAATTCTACCCACAAGCTTTAGACTTACAGCTAGTAAGAATTTTACTAGGCTCAAGTTTGAAGTTTTGAAAGAAAGTTATTTCATTCAACGCAGTTATCAGGTCCAGAAAAGATTTCTGAAGAACTCACTATAGTGCAAAAACATAACTTTAAACAGTAACGGAAAGTTATTTTACTGTTCACTTTTGGAGAAAATATATTTCATCAAGTCTTGAAATTTCCTGTCCAAGTCCCTTAAACTATCAAATCCTGGACATATTTCTAACTTCACCTTATGCAGTGAACGAAAACACAGTCAATGAAACATAGTGAATGACACATTTACAAAGTGTTTCTACAAATTCTGGAATAAGGATTTTCTTTGCTCAAGAGAAGACTTTTCTAGAGCTCAAAGTTCATGTGGACTACAGAATGAATGTTTTTTAAAAAATGACACCTAAGCAACAGAAATTATGAAAAGTTCATTTTGGACTTGTATAGAAGAACACGTACCACTTTCAGAGCTGTAATTGCAGCAAAATACGGTGCTCCAGTGTATCTAGAATGAAATAAAATTTAGGTTAGGAAACACAGTAATGAGGTTCGAGAATGATCTTGCATAGAAATATTTACAAAGATCATGCCATAAACCAGCAACATTTTCTCAAGTAACAAAGGTAAAACTTTAGAGACAAAACAAGAGCTGTTTGCAAGCTAAATATGGGATCTGTGACCTGGATCAATCCCATCTAGCTTTAGATGCTTAGCTAAAGTGTCTAAACTGTGATTCCAGTTGCTCTAAATTCTCTTTATAAAGACTGAAGAGAGAGATATAATAAAATTACCCTCCACAGGTGCTTACTTCAGCCAAGAGGTTAAGAACCTATGACCATTAGCTTCTAACTCCTAGCTAGTCAACCCAGATACAAGACAGCACCTTTCTGCTCTTTATGGAATGTTTATTAACAGCAGATGTCCAACAGCAGATCTCTCTTACAGGAGAAAGATGTCATCTCTCTTTCAAAAGGGGATAATTAAAAACAGGAAGGTGTAGTGTCTCATTCAAAGTATTGTGGCCAATATTAATTCTAGGTCAGTACAGCATTTAACTGATTTGTGCAGTACCTCTTTTCTCCCCTGGAACAGGGTATTTCCATTACTCCCATACATAAAACAAGGTATGGACAGAATCTAGTAAACACCAATATTTATCAAAATAAAAAGCCCACAAGAAAACACAGCGTAAGAAAATAGAGACACATTTCCCAAGAGACCAAAAAATCTGATGTGTCACTGTCTTACTCTACTCTACTTATTCTATGACCTCATCATGCAATGGGAAAAGACTAACACTGAAAGCAGAGAGTTTAGTGGTCAAAAAAGACAGAGAAGGTAGACACAAATAGCATTTTAAGTTCCTGTAATTTTCAGCATCAAAATTTTGCAACACATCTGCAAGGTACCATATTCTTTCCTAAGTATGCATGGCCATGATGATGGAGTATTATAGCTCTCTGGAAAATTGTGATTTAAGTGTAAGGTAAGTTTGAAAGGCTTCTACAAGTAGTTATGACATCCTGAACCTTCTTTATCAGAAGCAAAAATCAAATTTCTATTTAACTTACTCTCGACATCCTCCAACAATGCCTACACGACCATCTTGACCTTTATGCTTTTTCCCTGTTAGAGGAGGGATAACATTGCGTACCAGCTGAAAAATATTCTCCATATCCTTCAGAGTGTGTGTTCTGTGCAGTGAAAAAGATCTCTCTATAACTGAAAAGAAGAAAATAAGTGTTACTTCAAAGAATGTTCTTTCTTAAACTACTGTCAAGCATTTCTTTTAAGCACTCATGTACACTAATAAAACCACACAAAGATACACAGAGTGACATACTTCTAAAATCCAAATGCTTTGTCACTTAAAGGCCTTTAGAGCAGTGAGTAATTAGGGAAGGTGATGATTTTAAAAATGCATTCAGGTCTGATGCATAGAATATTCTCACTGACTGTTCACAGTCCTAATTTGGGGCTCAGGTACAGAAAGAAACAACAACCCAGAATAGCTATATGAACATTTTGTAACTAGAAATACCTTCTTAGTTCAGCCTGAAATCAGTTCCATAATTAAGCTCAACTGAAATAGCAACACTTAGTAAGGACTAAACACATCCAGACACAGAGCAAGCACAAAGCAACTGAAACCACATTTTAAATGTACACCCTACCTTATATTTTGCTTCCCCTTAAAGACTTCCACCTCTTAGCAGAATCAGGGCCTATCTCACTGCTTTTTTATTTTGGTAGGAGGTTACAAAGCATAGTGAAAGTCTTTCTGCAAAACTATAATCCAACGCACTAGATGCAAACATCAAAAATATCACACAAAGATCATTTTAGCTGTAATACATCTCCAGATCTCTGATGCAAAGCTACATGTCAAGCCATATACTAAAACAACCGCACACTCAGTAGGCTATGTATCAAATGACTCTTTCAAAAGGCTACAAAAATTTAGAAGAAAAAATTATTTCAACAATTATGAGTAGAGAGAATTAAAACATTTACCTAACATGGGAAAAACGTGGAGATCACTACTTCTACAAACACATTAATGGTAAATTTCAGCAAATACACTAAAAGAGCAAGTTCTTAAAAGCTCCTCATAACCTGTACAATTCTGTCTGAAAAGCAGCTTATTTGAACACTAATATCAGTGTCCTAGATCACAGCCATGCGTACTTTCTTTTTTACAGGTCTCCTAAAAAGCTTTCAAAGAACTGCTAAGCATGTATAACAGAATTATGTAGAAAATAACTCCCATGACATTCCTTATTTTCAGCTGTATACAACTCCTTAACCTCACCCTCCAACTCCAAAATATAGAGGAGGGAAAAAAGGAAGGGGAAAAAAAGAAGAAGAAAAATTGTTCCAGAAATTCCGGGCACAATAAGGAGAAAAAATGTAATAAACAAGAAAATGCGAAATCTACATGCTATCAGCAAAATGCATCTTTTTCTCTGTCTTCCACAGAATCTAAGCCTAAACCAGACATGCTAATCTTCCATAATAGTACGTTTTAGTGTTCCATAATGATAAATACTCTTGGCTGACCTTTTGCTTTTGAATATAGGCAATACACTCTTACTGAGAAATAATAAAAAAAGGTGGGGGGCAGGAAGAAAAGGAATGAAAATAAAAAACCCCATAACCTGTTTTGGATTACGGCCGAAATAGCATTGCAGTGACCCAGAGGAGAACAAAATGCTCATCTCCTCTGAAAATAGGACAGATTATTTTCTTTAAATCACACTTCATACATTCACTGGTTTCCAACCACCCAAGAATATTATATAGCTTGGAACTCTTAAAGCGCAGTGTTATTAAGAAGGCCTTCTGGTTATTTGCTGCTGGTTTTTGTTCATGTGTGAATATAAAGTGACTACATAATAAATGGAGAGAAAACAGAATTATGCAAAAAGCCATTCTTAATATAGCCCTACTCTACCTACAGAATCACTATGGCATATTCAGCTCTTAACAAATGAAATTTTAATTCCTTAAAAGATGTGTTGCCTGAAGCATTATAGTCACATTTTAGCATAAACACTTTTTTACACCTTTGCCAATTAGAAGATTAGAATCTCAAATTGCTCTTGCTACAGTTAAATAAGTAAAATGCATTTCTGCATAGTGCAATATGCCTATACACCTATATGATGAAATCCAGCGAGAAAAACTGAACCTCAGTTTCAGGTTGTGACACATAATTAAGCTTTAAGTAATGGTAAGGCCTTGTAGGTACCTTCACCCCAGTCTAGAACCTACGAGATTTTCTAAAGCACTCCACTTTTCCTTTACTTCAAAAGTGAAAACAACATTTAAAACACTGTATCCACTCATATCCATAATTTATCTACAAAAGTCTGCTGTCACCAGGCAATCCTTACACACCAACTATTCACTCAAGGAGAAACACAACCAGATCTGCCAGCCTAAACTCTCAACAGGCCTAACCACCCAGTCTGCTATGTATTTTACAGGGAAACACAGTAAGTGATACACTACTGAAACAGTTCCAACAGCCTCTCAGGACTCAGAGAATGCCCCTCAGGATCTGGCATGCCAGATTATTATTCAACACTGAGGCTGGGTAGTTTCTACTTTTTTTTTTCCTCTTTTCAAACTACACTTTCTTTTCTTCCAAGCAGTGTGAAATTCAGTGTTAGAACAGAGTAAGACTTGTTTCATTTCCACATGGCAGGCTACAAACACTAAGCCCCAATCTGACTCTAGTTCCAGCACTGGTGGAGTATCCCTGATTTCCTCCTGCTCATGCAGTCTACCTCCATGTACAAAGAGACCGTGATAAAGATAAAGGCCACAGGCACACCGATCCCAAGAAGTCTGTTAATGATGGCTACCATCAGCTTCTGGCCCACACATCAGGTCCAGAAGGAAGAGTTTGTGCATAAATACCAATTCTTGATACACTGCTTTGCCTTTTTTCTTAAAGTAAATTCAGATGCCCATGGAATTTATAAAGAGCTGGTATAGAGAACAAACATAAGCAAATATTTTCATCTTATATTATGCCTGCTACAATAATACAATGTCTAACTGGTAAGATTCAGAACTTCGTTGTAAAGAAATTTATTTTAAAGAAGCTAGATCTGACTTACTTCAGTAGGCAAAATTCCACTCTTTTCCCAGCCCTGAAAAAACATACGCACAGCCTTAACTTCATATACTGGGTTATGCTTGATAACTTCAAGCAGAGCAGCAGCAAAATTTCTGCTACAAAGTAACTAATGTTTTCAGATTGCTTCCAGTAACTCTCCTACTTGCCTTTTACATATAAAACTCCTCCTAACTTCACTGTAGAGACATGAATGTGAGAAGAAGCTCCCAGTGTTTACAGGGTTCAAAAGGTATGATTTTGCTCATCAAAATTTGTTATAACTAATGTACCTGTATTAAATAATCAGTACAAGGGTATGAATAATGATTTTGTTTCATGTGACATCAGACAAACACCTTCACCACAGTATTAAATAATTCCAATTAGCTTTTATTTTCAAAAGCTGCTTACTACCAGTGCTTTCACATAAGTTTTAAAAAGTACCCTAGCTTTTATTTATGCTGTAGAAGGAAGTACCTATCGGTGGAGAAAGTGTTGCTGTCATAGCATTATAATTAAAGTTATCCGCGTATGAACGATGGTTTGCTCTCCGAGGTGGACTTGCTGGTACAGATTGTGACCTTTGTGATACCGTAGAAGAAATTCCAGCCAACATCTGTCCCAACATCTGTAACATCTGGAGTTCTCGAGCATGCTCAGCTTCCCGACGCTTGTCCTCAATTTTGAGCCTCTGCTCTTCAAATCTGTAAAATTTCTCATCTGTATCCATGCTCTGCTGCAGAAATTTTTCCATCATTTTATCCAATGTTAAATTTGTATGGCGTTTTTTTGATCTTTTGGGCTGATTGAGAGGTGGGGTAATAGTTGGAGCACTGACTTCTTTAAAGCCTAAAGCAAGGAAAGAATCAATTATTTTTCGGATGGAAAACAATTTTCTAAGAGGAAAGTGGCAAAAAATCTCCCTACAAGAAGTGACCTAATGCCTCAGAAAGTATTAGACTACACTTTCTCAATGTGAGCTGTACTTATTTGAGACATTTTTCTTTTGGAGTACTAAAGCAAACCCACTAACTTCTAACAAGTTGCAAGAGTAACACAAAAATCACAGAGGCATTTTTTAATTGTTGTAGTACTAAACTTCAACAACAGAGGCGTCTTCATCTTCTAAAAAGGTTTAAGTGAAGGTTATTAAATAGTATAGCCTCATTTGTGTATTGCAGGTAATTACATTAATCTAAACTGAGTTTCAGTCTGTTGGCATTCTAGATTTGCATTTCAAAAGAACACTAGTGCAAACAACTCTTTGATGGCGTTTATGTGTAAGAAGAAGGTTGGTTAAATGTCAACCAGTTGGCTGATTCCCAAGTGATGTCAACTTCTGAAGACAGGTTCATGTTTGTATTAAAAACCCTGGATCAATCTAGATTGAAAACAAACAAGTAACACTTCCCCCGCACCTCCACAATAGAAATGTGGAGGGTAAGGGAAAGGACAGGCTTTATCGAAGTGCTGCTTCTGTCCACAAGCCCGATAAAGTTAGAAGCAGTGTTTCTGAAACAACCCATGCAATGAATTATGTAAAAGCTCTCCCCTAGCTTTCTGGCCCGTCTGCAACAATGAGCAGATTTTTCAGGTATAATCGTCATCATCGTTTTAATACCGATTAGCAAATCTGCACACAGTCTGCAGGGAACAGGAAAATCCTCCAGAGAGAATGCTTATTTTCTTATACAATGCTACCTAACACTTTGTCTCGATAATCTCTGCGCTAGTCTTCCATGGGTTTCCCATTGATAAACACCGATAAAAACTCACTAGGGTCTCTGTCCGCAGCATCTCCCCCTACCCGGTATGCAGCATTTCCAGCACCCGCAGCAGCCCGCTCCCCTTCCGGGCTCCCTAGCTCACAGGGAAGCGCAAGGTGCAAGAGTGGGGGGAGCCACGGGCGGGTTTCGGAGCGCAGAGGACGGGGCGGGAGGGAGCAGGGTAAGGCAGCAGCCACTTAGAAGCGCGCTAGCTGCGGAGAAGCGCCAGCAGACGGGCTGCAAGAGCCCGCTGGGTGAGGGGAGGACACCCGGCGCCGGGAGCCCGCCGGCTACTCACCGTCACCCGGCGGCACGGGGATGGCGAAGGACGGGCACTCCACCTTGATGGGGTGGTCGGCGTAGGAAGAACACTCGCCGGAATCCTCGGTGAAGTTGTCGCGGGGGGACTCGGGCCCGGCGTCCTCGTCCAGCTCGGCGTCCAGCTCGCGGCTGTTGTGCGGCGTGCCCGGCGTGGGCGGCGCGGCGAGCGGCCCCGCGGGCGGCTGGGCGCCGTCGGGCGGGGG
>WEKY01001385.1:0-17701 GCA_013390045.1 Picathartes gymnocephalus | reverse complement strand
CACCTTCCTCAGCGCTGCAGCCGCTCGCTCCTATGGGGCTCCGCCGCTCTCCGGCCGAGGCCACCCGCAGGGCGCGGGGGCAGGTGGCATGAGCCCCTCTCCCCTCGCACACTCGGATGCTGAGGAGGATGAAGATGACGATGAAGAAGAAAGAATTATCCCTAGCTCAGCTCGCCCTCTGTACGTTCTGCCGGGGGGCGGCTCCGTGCTTGGTGTGCGTGTGGGGTTGGTTTTTTATTCCCCCGGTCCCCGTTTCTACTTCACCCCTCACAGAAAAGGGAGGGGGGAATAAACAAAAAAAAGGCCGTCGGGCCCGGCGGGCTGATACAGGCGCGCGGCGCCCGCAGCCGCACCACACACACACAACACACACACCACACACACACACACACAAAAAGGGGACCTGGCCGGCGGAGGGATACCGCTGACGTCACTTCCTCCTGCGCGCGGTGACGTCACGGGGGCCGGGCCCTGAGGCGGCTGAGGGAGGGAAGGGCGGGAAAATGGCGGCCGCTGGGTCGCGATCCCCGTTCGGTCGTGGCGGGGTTTTTCCCTTAGGGATCCGCCATTGCTGCGGTTCTCAGGGCTCTCTGAGGGGGGTGAGGGGTGGTGTGGGGAGGGGTCGGTGTTGCCTCGCGGGTTGAGGGGGTGAGGCAGGGCTGGGTGTTGAGCGCGGGGTTTGAGCGGCCCGGGAGCCCCTCAGGGCCTGGGGGGTGTGAGGAGAGGTCAGCGCGCACAGGTGAGGGAGGGTTGGTGCTCCCTGGCTAGAATTCCTCACCTGAGGCCAAAAATTCCCACCTGATCCCAAAATTCTCCCCCTGGCGGAGGTGTTGGATTTACCTGGATGGTTTTCCCTCACCTTCATCCCCTCACAGCTGTGGAGAAGGATCCAGGTCTCTTCACCATCCCCAGGTGAGGGGAAGTTGGTCCCAAGGTGCTCCCTGGCCAAAATTCCTCGCCTGAGGCAAAAAATTCTCCAGTTCAACCCTAAAATGAGGAAAAACACCCCAAAAATGAGGGGGAAAAGCAGCCCCGAAAATTGAGGGAAAAAAGGGTTGAAAATGGGGGGAAAAAGCCCCAAAATGGGAGAAAACAGCACCGAAAATTGACGAAAAAAAAGCCCAAAAAATGAGGGGAAATCAGCCCAAAAATGGGGGGAAATAGCCCCAAAATGAGGGCAAAATAGCCCAAAAATGGGGAAAAACAGCCAAAAATTATATTTATTTCCCACATCAAGTTTTGAGCCTTTTTCCAAACAAATCAAACATTTTTTAATGGAAATAAATGGTTCAAATTCCTCCTAAAATTCTTTTCCCAACCTCCTCAGGAAGCAGGAAAATAATTGGATTTGGGGGAATTTTCCATTAAATTTTCCTTAATGCTTTGCACAAATTATTATTTTTTAAATTTATTTTTATTTTTTCTTATTTTATTATTTCATTATTTTTCTTATTTTTCTTTTATTTTTGTTTTTACTTTTTGTTCTTCTTAATTTTTTTTATTACTTGTGGTTTATCATTTTTTTAAATGTTATTAAATATTTATTATTAATTATTATATTATCCACATTTCAAATTAGGACATGAATTTACCTGAATTTTTTTCCATTCTCCTTCAGGGAAGGAATTCCAGGCTGGAATTTCAGGGTTGAAAATACAGATTTTCCACATTTTCTCCGCCTTGGGAGAACCAGGATCCAACATCTGTGAAAAAATCCATGAAAACAGGAGAATGGGATTAATTAAGTGAATTTTATCTTCTGTTATTAATTAATTTATTTTATATCTCATTTAAAAACACAAAACCTCACAATGCACAACACTTAAAAACATTTTAAATCCTGCTTTAATTCCCATTTTTTTCCACATTCCTCACAAAATTTGGGATGGGACAGAAATTGTGGAGCCTTGAGCTCCCAAATTTTTAATTTTTTTAGGAATAAACCCAAATTCTCTGTCCCAAAAGGAATTCTAGAGTAAAGAAAGGAGGTTTTTAGGGAATCTGGGGGTAATTAAGGACTAATTAAGGAAGTTTTTCTGAGCCACAGCAGATTTTTATCTCGGGAATAATTTGGATTTGGGAGGAGCTCTTCCCACGCATTTTTTGCTGCTAAAAATAGAAGTTTGGATTAAATGATCTTTTTCCAGGTGCCAAAATGTTGATAAAAATAATGACAAAAATAATGATAAAAATATTCTTTCCTCTTTGGGATGAGATTTAAGGGGAAAACTCTGGAATTCAGGATACACAAAGGAGGTTTAGGGTTGTGGTAATGCTGGGTAAAGGATGAAGCTCAAAAAATGAGGAAAAATAGCTCCAAAATCGGGGAAGACAGCCCCCAAAAAATCCAACAATCCAAAAAAAGACACAAAATATTTTTAAAAGTTGCTGAAATCCCTTGGGAGAGAATTCCCTGGAAACATTCCCAAAATCCTGATTTTTTCAGCCAAAACTCCTCCCTCCTTTGCTGTTCCCAAACATTTCCTTGTCCAGGCTGGAATAAAACGGGAAAATTTGGAATAAAAAGGAGAAAATCGAGGGGAAAAAAAGGTGGGAATTCCCGAGTGGGAGAAGTTTGGGAGTTTCCCTTCGGAATTTTAAGGTGGAATTTTGTTTTTTTTTTTTCCGTGCCCTGGATCCTCCCCTTGGCTCCTCCCAAACCCCACCCCTTTTTCACTGGATTTCCGACCCTTTCTCGGCCGTTTCTCCACCAAAATTCCAACGGAATTCCCGGAATTTCCATTCCCAGGCTAATCCAGAATGGGTAAGAGATCCAGAAATCCCCCAAAATCCCCCCAAAAATCCCGGGATTTTCTGCTTTTGCCTCCCCCGGGGGGGGGGGGGGAAATTCCAGCTTTTCCCTGGATTCAGATATCTAATTATTCCCTAAAAGCGCCGTAGGTGTTAATTAAGAGCTTTCATTCCTTCATTAAAATCCATTTTTCCCTCTAATTAGTTGGGATTTTTTAATCCCTAAACTTCTAAAAACTGGGAAAAACTCCTGGATTTGCTGTTTGGGAACAGGAAAAACCCTCAGGAAAATCCTTAAGGATCAGAATTGAGCTTTTCCGTGATATTTTCCATATTTTTTGGGATAAATCCCTGATTTTCAGGCTGTTTTCCTGGTTTGTTTTTGGTTTTGTTTTTTTTTTTTTGAGGAGAAAACCTCGGATTTCCGTGAACTTTCACTTTTGGCTCCGTGGAAAAAGTGGGAGGGGCTAAGAACTTGGAAACCTTTTCCATGGGAATTATTGGGAATTCAAAACAGAGGAAAGAAAAAAAATCAGGAATTTTGGGATAAAACCCAGCCAAAAATCAGGAATTTTTAGCAGGAATGTGTAGCCAAAAATATCAACATTCCAACCAAGAATATCCTGATTTTCCTGGATTTTTTTTTCACTCCCAAGTGGGTTGTTTTTTTTTTTTTTAATAGGAATTTTTGGCTCCAAGGTCCTGGAAGTTGATAAAAAACTTTGGGAATTATTGACACACCTGGGAGGACCTGGGAGCTCCAAAAAATTGGGAATTATAGAAGAAATTAGATCCTGGAATGCTCTGAAAAATGAACCCTTTAAATCTCCTTGGGAATTTGGTTTTTTTGGGAGAAGATTCCTGGATTCCTGGAAATTCCTGGATTTTTTTTTCCTGTGGCTTCTCAGCTGTTTTCATTTCCATTTGAATTTTAATTTGATTTTTAATTTGATTTTTCCCAAATTTCATCCAGATTTGCCTCCCTGGAATTTGGAATACTTTGATATTAAACCCTCAAATTCCAGAGAAATTCCCAGTTTTCCAGTCCCTGCTAAAATCCCAAATTTAGCCCTACTAGTTTGGCACTTTGGGACCCAAAATTTGGGATAAATTCCAATGTTTAATTAATGGAATGAACAAAAGGAATGGCCCAAAAATTGGGATAAATTCCAGTGTTTTGTTCCCTGGAATGAGCAAATCCAAGGCCCAAAAATTGGGATAAATTCCAATGTCTTATTCCCTGGGAAAAGCCCAAAAATTGGGATAAATTCCAATATTTTATCCCTGGAATGGGCAATCCAAGGCCCAAATTGGGAATGGGGAATCCCATGGAATGGGGAATTGGGAATGAGGAATTCCATGGATTCAAGGCTGGATTAGGGGAATGAGGAACCAATGGAAGGCCCCAAACTGGCAGGATGTTCGGAGGCACTTGGGATGTGGCAGTGATGGAATTGTTCCCTTTCCCAGCAGGACAATGCGGAGCGTGCGGGCCGGGCTATCCCAGCCCTCTGGAAGCCATGAAAGGCAAGTGCTGGGCCAGCATTCCCGAATCCTGGAATGCCATTGCCATCAGGGGGAAGTTCTTTTTCTTTTTCTTTATTGTATTTTTATTTTTATTTCTTTTATATTTTTAATATTTTATTTTAGCTTCTTATTTTATTATTTATTGTATTTTTAATTTTATTTTGTAACTTTGAGGGGAAAAGGTGGAATTTTGGAGGAAAATAGGTGGAATTTTGGGGGGAAAAACCTGGAACTTTGGGGCAAAAAGGTGGAATTTGAGGGAAAGAGGTGGAGTTTTGAGGGAAAGAGGTGGAATTTCAGGGGAAAAGCTGGAACTTTGGGGGAATGATCCCCAATTGTTGCGGCAGGGCCCCGGGAGCAGCTCCTGTACGTGCCCTGCATCTACCGGAACACCGGGATCGCCATTCCCGACTTCCTGGCCACTGTGGATGTGGATCCCAAATCCCCGCAGTACTGCCAGGTAGGGAATTCGGGAAAATCCGGGAAAATCTGGGAAATTCCAGGATCCCAAAGCCAGGAAAATCCGCAATCCCAAATCCTTTCCTAGTACTGCCACGTAGGGAAATCCTGGAAAATCCATGAAAATGCGGGATCCCAAACCCCGCAATCTGGGGAAATCCGGGATCCCAAATCCTCCCCCAGCACTGCCAGGTTCCAAAATGCAGGAAAATCCGGGAATTTGGAGGTTTTTTCCCTGTTTTGCAGGTGATCCACCGGCTGCCGATGCCGCACGTGGGGGATGAGCTGCACCACTCGGGCTGGAACGCGTGCAGCAGCTGCCACGGCGATCCCAAAAAAAGCAGGAATTTCCTCATCCTGCCCAGCCTCACCTCCTCCCGGATCTACATCGTGGATGTGGCGTCCAATCCCAGGGCTCCCAAACTCCACAAGGTTGGGAAAAATTGGGATTTTCCCTGCTCTTTTCCCCCTTTTTTCCCCTATTTTTTGCCATTTTTAATCCATTTTCCCCTTTCCCCCCCCCATTTGTCCATGATTTTTCCCTTTCTTTTCCCGATTTTTCCTGATNCTTTTCCCCCTTTTTTCCCCTATTTTTTGCCATTTTTAATCCATTTTCCCCTTTCCCCCCCCCATTTGTCCATGATTTTTCCCTTTCTTTTCCCGATTTTTCCTGATTTTTTCCATTTTCTCCCGTTTTTGTGATGATTTTTCCCTTTTTTCCCCCAATTCCAGGTGGTGGAAGCTGAGGAATTGTCCCAGAAAGGAAAAGCAGCGTTCCCCCACACCTCGCACTGCCTGGGCTCCGGGGAAATCCTCATCAGCTGCCTGGGGGATCCCCAGGGCAATGGGAAAGGTTGGGAATTCCCTCAAATTCCAGCAAAATATTCCCAAGGTTTCCTTTGCCCCTCCCCAGGCTGCAAAATCTACCCGTATTAATAATAACAGTAACAATAATAAAATAATAATAATAACAATAACAGTAAGAAAATAGTAATAATAGTAATATTAGTAATATTGATGGTAATATAATGGTGACTTAAAAAAAAAATAAAACTAAAATCAAAAAATAATTTGCTTTATCCAAACCTCTATAAATATGTCAAACCCCATTTTTTTGGGAATTTTTCCAGGCACTTTCATCCTCCTGGATGGAGAAACCTTTGAAGTGAAAGGAAATTGGGAAAAAGGAGGGAAAATCCCAACTTTGGGCTACGATTTCTGGTACCAACCCCGGCACAACGTCTTGCTCAGCACTGAGTGGGGCGTCCCCAAAATCCTCAGCCACGGCTTTGATCCCAGTGATGTGCACAAAGGTCAGTGGAAATTCCCTGGAAATCCCGGAAAATCCAAGTTTGGGGTGGGAAACCCAAAGAAACCAGATTTTTGGAGCAGAAATACCTAAAAAATTCCATTTTTTTAGAGCGGAAATTCATAAAAAGTTCAGTTTTCAAGAGCAAAAACTCCCAAAAACTCCAAATCTTGTGCCTGAAAACTCCTAAAAAATCCAGATTTTGCATGAACACTAAAAAATCTGTCTTTTGAGCATCAAAATCCCTGAAAATTTGTATTTTCAAGCATGAAAATCCCTGAAAACGTCAACCTTTGAGCACCAAAACTCCTGAAAAATTCAATTTTCGCCCTTAAGAACGCCTCAAAAATTCAATTTCCAACCGGGAAAACTGCTAAAAAATCACAATTTTTTGGTAAAATCCTGCCTTTAACCCAAATTTTCCTAAAAAACCCAAGCAGAGCTTGAATTCCCTAGAAAAATGCCGTCTTTTTGTGGCTAAATCCATGTTTTTCAGGGCTCTACGGGCGCCATGTCAACGTGTGGGAGTGGAGCGGGCAGCGGCTGCTCCAGCAGCTGGATTTGGGATCGGGATCCATCCCGCTGGAAATCCGCTTCCTGCACGACCCCGCCGCTTCCCAGGGATTCGTGGGGTGCGCCCTCAGCGGGGCCATCCACAGATTCCACAAGAACACGGTGAATTCCCGGGATTTTGGGCAAAATCCGGCAGGAATTGGGGTTTTTTCATGGAATTACGGCAGATTTTAGGGGGTTTTCCATGGAATTCCTGGGGTTTTAGGGGTTTTTCCATGGTGGCATCCCAGGGATTCGTGGGGTGCTCCCTCAGCGGGGAGATCCACAGGTTCCACAAGAACACGGGGAATTCCTGGGATTTTGGGCAAAACCCGGCAGGAATTGGGGTTTTTTCCAGGGAATCTCCAAGGTTTTATCAGAGTGGGATTGTGGGGTGGATATCCCGTGAATTTTAGGAAATTCGGGATTTTTGGGATAATAATTCCATGTTTTCCCTCCTTCAGGAAGGAAAATGGGAAGCAGAGAAGGTGATCGAGGTGCCCACCAAGAAAGTCCAAGGGTGGCTCCTCCCGGAAATGCCTGGTCAGTGGGAAAAATTTTGGAATTTTCTCCCAGATCCAGAGCGGGTTTGGGTCGAATTTCATCCTTAAATGGCAAAAAATTCCAAATTTTTGGGGTTTTTTTTTAAGGGAGAATTCTGGGATGAGGAAAGGGAACCCCAGAGTGGGATCTGCTCTGGGCTTGAGGTGGGATTTTCCAGGAAAATCCTTGGAGTTTGGGTCTGGATTTGCTCAGGAATGATCTGGGAATGCTGGAGAGTCTTGGAATAATTCCCAAGGTTGATTTGCCAGGAAAATCCTTGAAATTTGGGTCTGGATGTGCTCCATACTTTTTCCACCATAAAAATCCATGGAATTTGGATCTGAATTCACTCAGAAATTCCATAATTTGCTCAAAAATTCTGGGATAATTCGATTTTGTTCCTCCAAGTCATTCCCAAGCCGATTTTTTGCCGTTTCCATGGGGGAGTTTCGGGATTTTGGGATTCTCTGCTCCCTCCCACTCCCTGATTTTCCTCTGGAATTCCTTCTGGAAGGGCTGATCACAGATATCCTGATTTCCCTGGACGACAGATTCCTGTATTTCAGCAACTGGATCCACGGGGACGTGCGGCAGTACGACATCACCGATCCCAAAAATCCCAAACTGGTGGGACAGGTGAGGAAAAAATTCCCGAAAAATCAGATTCCAAGCTGATTCCCCCCTTTTTTAATGATTTAATTCGGATTAGTTTGATTTTTCCACGATTTTCAATGATTTAATTCAGATTTTTTTTGTTTTTCCACTATTCAATTCGGATTTCTTTGGTTTTTCCACGATTTAATTTGGATTTATTTGGTTTTTCCATGATTTAATTTCGATTTCTTTGGTTTTTCCACGGTTTTCCACGATTCAATTCAGATTTCTTTGGTTTTTCCACGATTTAATTTGGATTTATTTGGTTTTTCCATGATTTAATTTCGATTTCTTTGGTTTTTCCACGGTTTTCCACGATTCAATTCAGATTTCTTTGGTTTTTCCACGATTTAATTTGGATTTATTTGGTTTTTCCATGATTTAATTTCGATTTCTTTGGTTTTTCCACGGTTTTCCACGATTCAATTCAGATTTCTTTGGTTTTTCCACGATTTTCCATGATTTAATTTGGATTTGTTTAGTTTTTCCACAATTTAGTTTGGATTTGTTTGGTTTTTCTGCAGTTTTCCATTATTTAATTCACATTTCTTTGGTTTTCCCATGGAATTTGATGGTTTTCCAGGTTTTTCTGGGAGGCAGCATCTCCAAAGGGGGAGCAGTGACCGTGCTGGAAGATCAGGAATTGCAGGATCAGCCAGAGCCCTGCGTGATCCAGGTGTGTTTTCCCAAATTTTCCCAGATTTCTGAGATTTCCGACACCCAAAACCCCTCCTGAGGTCGTTCCCGCCTGGATTTTCCTTCCTTAGGGATGGATTTCATCCCTAAAATCCAGAAAAAAATCTGGAATTCATAAATTTGGGAAAAACCTCCCGGATCTCCCACTTCAACCGTTAATTGATGGTTTTTTCCATGGAAAATCTGGGGAAAAACTCGGGATAAAAAAATCTCTTGGACAGTCCAGTGGTGGAATTTCCACCCCTAAAATTCTTTGGAAAATCTTTTGGGGAGGCGGGGATGGGACAAAAACAACCAGGACAAGGAATTCCAGCCAAAAATTGGGAAAAACTCTTGGATTCGATGATTCCCACGGCATTTTTCCAACCTCAGTAATTCCACAATCCTATCAAAAAAATTCCAGAAAATCCCAAATCCCCCATCCTTTCTTCCCTGATTCATTACACCTCCTTTCTGATGATGTCAGTGCTGCTTTGAGGCAAAAAATCCCCCAAAAAATCCCATTTTCTCCCCAAAATTCAGGATTGGCCGCTCCCAAATTTGGGTTTTTGGGGTCTTCCCGTGGCTCTTTTTCCCAAAATTTTTAGGGAAAGAAGATTCCAGGGGGTCCCCAGATGCTGCAGCTGAGCCTGGATGGGAAGAGGCTCTACGTGACCAACTCCCTGTTCAGCGCCTGGGACCGCCAGTTCTACCCTGAGATGCTCAAGTGAGCAATTTATTGATCGTTAATCGATTATTAATTGGTTATTAATTGTTATTAATTGATCGTTAATCTATTGTTAATTTATTGTTAGTTGTTGCTGATTTGTTGATGGTTAATTAATTAATAATTGAGTTTTTGTAGCACCAGCAAAGCCTTTTCCCAGCTCCAATCCCTTTTTTCCAGCTCCAAACCCTTTTCCCAAACCCAAATCCTTTTCCCAATTCCGAGCACTTTTCCGAATTCCAGACTGTTTTCCCAACCCCTTTTCCAAATTCCAAAACCTTTTCCCAACCCCTTCTCCCAACCCCAACCCCTTTTTCCCCCCGTTTTTCCAGGGAGGGCTCGGTGCTGCTGCAGCTGGACGTGGACACGGAGCGGGGGGGCCTGGCCCCCAATCCCAGATTCCTGCTGGATTTCGGGAAGGAGCCGGGGGGGCCCTGCCTGGCCCACGAGGTTCGCTACCCGGGGGGGGACTGCACCTCCGACATCTGGATCTGATCCCGGGAAATTTGGGAATTCTGGAATTTGGGAATGCAGGGACTGCACCTCCAACATCCGGCTCTAAAAATTATCTGGATTTGCAATTGATCCCATTTTTTATCCCTTTTTCCCCCATCCCAAACCCTTTTCCCGGGGGATTTGAGATTTCTGGAGCTTCTTCTGCTCCCAAAATTCCGAATCTGGAGCAGCTTCTCCTAAAAATCATCTCTGATTTTTCTGATCAAAAATCAAAAATCTGAATAAAATTCTCCTTCCAGCAGTGGAAATTCCAATTTTTTTTTAGGATTTTGGGCATTTTTGCCATTTTTAGGTTTGAAAAAAAAGCCATTTTCCAATATTTTTCCATCTTTTTTTGGTTGTATTTCCAGTAAAACTAGGAGTTTTCCATTGGAAAAAGCACCTGATGTAATTTTCCAGCATTTTTTTCCAACTTCTTTTGTTGTATAGAGATAAAATAGACGAAAAATAGAGATAAAATGGGGATAAAATACATAAAAAATAGGAGTAAAATAAGGGTAAAATAGGGATAAAATAGGAATAAAATAGAGGTAAAATAAGGGTAAAGTAGGGATAAAATAGGGGTAAAATAGAGATAAAAAAGGGATCAAATAGGGATAGAATAGAGGTAAAACAGGGATAAAATAGAGAAAAATATAGAGAAAAAATGAAGATAAAATAAGGATTAAATAGGGATAAAATGGGGATACAATAGGGAAAATAGAGGGAAAAATAGAGAAAAGTAAGGATAAAATAGAGAAAAAATAGAGGAAAAACAGGAAAAAATAGAGGAAATATAGGAATAAAATGGGGATAAAATAAGGATAAAATAGAGGAAATGTAGGGATAAAATAGAGAAAAAATAGGGATAACAAAAAAGGGATAAGAGAGGGGTAAAACCCACCAGGAAAGAACAAGCAGAGGGAATTTCTGGCAGAAACTTGCAGCGATCCCCGCCCAGCCCGTGCCCCGTGCCGNGAATGAGTGTGCAAGGGGATGTGTCACGTCTGCGCCGTAAAACAGGGGTATCCCGTGCTGCGATTTTCCCAGCCCCGCTCCCACCCTCAGCCCCCGCCGGGATTTGTTTTTCCCGGGAATTTTCCGGGAATGAGCCTCGGGAAGCTGCGGCTGCTGCAGGGAACGACTTTATTGATTCCAGGCTAAAGCGGGGCCGGGCACAGCAGAGTCGGGAAAGGGCTCGGGATTGCCGGGAATGGCCCGGGACAGGAACAGGACCGAGCCGGGCGCTCCCCTCGCTGCTCCCGGGGCTGGCGAAGCCCCGGAGGCTCCCGAAGAGCTCGGCCCGGTCCCGGAGGGAGCCCTCGACCGGGCCCCAGGATGCGGGGATGTGCCCAGGGCTGGGCGCGGTGCCCGGAGCCGTCCGGGATCCCGGGGACAGCCCGGGGACAGCCGCGGGTCCCGGCGCTGCTTTGCCCGGAGCGGGATCGAGATTCCAGTGGGAACGGGGACCCCAAACCCAACACCCGAGGGGACCCCAAAGGCCGGAATCACCCGAGAGGATCCCAAACCGAGGGGACCCCGAATCCGGGAATCACCTGAAGGAGACCCCAAAGCCCGGAATCGCTTGAAGGAACCCCAAACCCACCACCCGAAGGAACCGCAAACCCCGGAATCCTCCTCAAATCCATCACCCAGGGGAACCCCAAACCCGGGAATCACCCGAGGGAGACCCCAAACCCGGAAATCCCCCACACACTCCCCAAACCCGGGAATCGCCCCCAGGACACCCCAATGCCCCGCTTTGCCCCCTCGGCCAGCGCAGCGCTGCAGGGGGAGGGCGCAGCGGGCGCTGCCCGGGCTCCCTCAGGGCAGGGGCTCGGATTTGGCATCGCCGCCGCGGAAGCGAATCTCGTGCGCCAGGCACGGCCCGTGCGGCTCCTTGCCGAAATCCACCAGGAAGTTCTTGTTCACGGCCAGGCCGCCCTTGTCCGTGTCCACGTCCAGCTGCAGCATCACCGAGCCCTCCCTGCGCGGGGACAGCGGCGGCTCGTGGGGACAGAGAGCCCCGGGGGCCGCACGGAGCCCGCCCGGAGCTGCTCCGGACACCCCGAGAGGATTGGCCAGCCCCGGGCAGGAGGGGCTGGGGGGCGGTTTGGTTCCCCAATTCCCTCGGGATTGGAGCAGGAAGGGCTGGGGGGCGGTTTGGTTGCCCAACTCCCTCGGGATTGGGACAGGATGGGATCGGGGGTGTCTTTGGATCCCCGATTCCCTCGGGATGGGCTCGGGGTCAGTTTTCCCCCCCGAATTCCCCCCGGATGAGCTCAGGACAGGCTCGAGGTCACTTTTCCCCCCGGATGAGCTCAGGACGTGCCCAGCACATCCCGGAGCCCCTCGGGGCCGAGCTCAGCCCGGGCTCTGCTCAATCCCGAGCCGTGCGGGGGCCGGGCCGGGAGCGGCCCCGGGAGAGCCCCGGGGAGGGGGGTCCCGGCCCCTCGCCCAGCCCCGGCCCGGGGGGAGCCTTTGGCAGCCGGGGATCGCTGACCTGATCAGGCTGGGGTAGAACTGGCGGTCCCAGGTGCTGTAGAAGGAGTTGGTCACGTAGAGCCGCTTCCCGTCCAGGCTCAGCTGCAGCCAGGCGGGGCCGCCGTACACGCGCTTGCACTGGGACACAGCGACTGGCCTTACTGGGAGTGCTGGGAGCACTGGGACTGGGGGTGCTGGGGGTACTGGGACTGGGGACGCTGGGGGTACTGGGACTGGATCCCAGCGGGGAGCAGACATTCACATACCCACCTGCCCAGCTCCCAGTCCCGCCCGGGTGAGCTCACACTCACACCCAGACGAGCTCCCACTCGCACTCGGGCTCGCTCCCACTCGCACCCAGGTGCGCTCCCCCCCTCCCGCGCAGGTGCCGCGGCCCCGCCGGGCGCTCACCTTGACCACGAGCGGCTCGGGCTGGCACTTGAGCTCCTCGTCCCTGCACACGGTCACGGGGCCCCCTCGCAGGATGCTGCCCCCCACGAACACCTGCAAGGAAAGCGCTGGCAGCCGAGCGGCCCCGGCCGTGTCCCCCCCGTGTCCCCCCGCGGCCCCGGGGCTGCCCCTCACCTGCCCCACCAGCCGGGGCTTGCCGTTCCTGCACAGCTCGTACTGGCGGATGTCCCCGTGCAGCCAATTGCTCACGTACAGGAACCGGTCGTCCGGGCTGATGATGAGGTCGGCGATGAAGGCTGCGGGCAGAGCCGGGCTCAGGGGCACGGGCGGCACCCGGGGAGGGAACGGGGGGGTGGCGGCAGGTGGGGTTTGGGGTTGGGGTAAGGGGTTTGGGCTCAGGTGGGGCTTGGGGCAGGGGTCAGGTGTTGGGGTGAGGAGGGGTTTGGGGTAAAGCAAGGTTTGGGGTCAGGCAGATTTTGGGGTCAGACATGATTTCGAGTCAGACAGACTTAGGGGTCAGTCAGGATTTGGGATGGCCCAGCATTTGGGATCACCCAGCAGCATTTGGGGACACCCAGCAGGCTGTGCCCGGCTGCGGAGCTCCAGGAGGGGACAGCAGTGCCACCCCCGAGGGCACACGGACCTGGCATCTTGGGCATGATCCAGCCCGACACGTCCTTGGCCGGGATGCAGATCACCTCCTCCACGGCCCAGTTGTCGCTCTGCACAGGGACAGCGAGCGCGGCTCACCCCGCAGCCCCCGGCCCGAGCCCGAGCCGGGGAACAACGGGACCAGCCCAGCCCCGATGCCGCTGCGAATCCGGGACACAACTGGACCATCCCCATCCCCATCCCAGCCTCCATCCCGATGCCGATCCCACCCCCGCTCCGGGGCACCGGGGGCTCACCCAGCTTCCCCCAGCCCCCGGCCCCGCACTCTCCCTCTCCCCGCTGCCCCTCCCCGGGCGGGCCCCCCGCAGCCCCGGGGCCGCTGCCCGGCGCTCGCACTCGCCTCGCAAGGTTTGAAGAAGCGGAAGATGGCCCCGCTCAGGGCACAGCCCACGTAGCCCTCGGCGGCATCGGGGTTGTGCAGGAAGCGCACGGTCTGCGGCAGCGAATCCTCGCCCAGGTCGAAGCACTGCGTGAGGCTGCGGCAGGACAAGTTCCACACGTTCAGGCGGCGCCCGAAGACCCCTACGGGACACGGCAGAAAAGGCTCGGGGGCGAGCGGGGCCGGGGAGCCCTCCCCGGAGGGCTCCTGCTGGGCATCGGCGGGGAAAGGGCACGGGAAACTGGCAAAGGGCAGCATTGGGGATGGGCAGAGAGAGAAATGCAGGATTTGGGGAGAAGGAACTGCGGAATGGCAGGATTTGGAAAGCAGGAAAAACTGGGAAAGAGCAGGATTTGGGGGAGAACACAGAGAAATTCAGGATTTGGGGGAGAACACAGAGAAATGCCAGATTTGGGAGCAGCGGGAGGTGACAGAAGAAGGGCAGGATGTGCCCAGCCCTGGCAGCGCTGCCACCCGCGTGTCCCCACCTTTCTTGAGGTCATCGGGGTTGAAGCCACGCCCGGCCACCTTGGGGACCAGGCCAGCCGAGCTGACCAGGACGTTGTGCCGGGCCTTGTACCAGAAGTCGTGGCCGCTCGGGGGAACCTCGCACTCGCTCTCCCAGTTGCCCTTCAGCTCGAAGGTCTCCCCGTCCAGCACCACGAAGCCACCTGGGACACGCAAGGGACGGGCCGGTGACAAATCCCGGCTCCCGGCTTTCCAACTCGGGGCTCCCGAGATGGGAATGGTGGCAGGGAAATGGGAATTTTGACAGGGAAATTCACCTTTGCTGTTGCCAGCGGGGTCGCCCATGTTGGCGATCAGGATGTCCCCGTTGGGCAGGGCGCGGGCGACAGCCAGGTGGCCCTTGTTGCACTTCCAGAACACATCCACGGGCTCAATCATCTGCGAGAATCGGCACAAATTTCAGCCGCCGCCTGCTCGGCGCCTTTCCCGGGATCACAGAATGGATCCTTCCCAGCACCTCCGTGGTAATGTGGGGGAAAAACCCGCAGTTCTGGGATTCCTCGAACGAAACCTTTCATCGACGCCTCCCCCATGATTTCGGACAAAACCCCAATTCTGGGATTCCCCAAACCGAAACTTTCTTAGGGAAAAAAAACCCCAATCCTTGGGTTCCTTCCTTTCTCCCTTCCTTGAATTAATCCTCCCATCCCATCCCATCCCATCCCAAATGCCATGCCCAAATCCCGCCATCCCCAAATCCCATTATCCCAGCCCAGCCCCGGCTCCCTCCCGGTGCCCGCCGTGTCCCCCCTCCCTCGCTGCGGCCCCCGGGGCTCCCCCCGGCCGTACCTTGCAGATGCGGGGCGCCCGGCACTGGCTGCCCACATCCACCACGTAGATGCGGGAGGAGATGAGGCCGGGCAGCACCAGCCGGCTCCTTTTGGCCGCGGCGCCGCTCTCGGAGCAGCCGCAGGCGGGGCCCCAGCCCGCGTTCATCAGCTCGTCCTTGAGGTTGGGCATGGGCAGCCGGTGGATCACCTGGGCACGGCCAAGGGAGCTCAGCCCCGAAACACCGGGAATGGCCCGCGGGGAGCGGGGCCGGCCTCGGGGGAGCCCCAAAGGGGGGCTGGGAGAGACCCCGGCATCGGGGGGGCACTGGAGAGGGGCTGGGAGAGACCCCGCGATCGGGGGGGGGCACTGGAGAGGGGCTGGGAGAGACCCCGCGATCGGGGGGGGGCACTGGAGAGGGGCTGGGAGAGACCCCGCGATCGGGGGGGGGCACTGGAGAGGGGCTGGGAGAGACCCCGCGATCGGGGGGGGGCACTGGAGAGGGGCTGAGGGCGCTCGGCCGTCCCTGGGGAGGAGCCGGGATTGCGCGGGGCAGCGCAAAGGAGCGGAGCCCTCCCGGCAAAAGCGGCCCGAGCTCCCCCATGAGCCTCCGAACGGGACGGGACCGGCCCAGGGGACAAGAGCCAGCCCAGCCCGGGGGGACACGAAGCCGCCCCCAGCCCAGGAGGGGCCGGGCAGGAGCAGGGGGGACACGGAAAAGGTTTTGCTGTTTTTCCCAGGATACGAAAGAGCCCCAAGGCCCACCCTGGGGGGCTCGCGGAGCGCAGCCCCGGCAGCCATCGCCGCCCCCAGTAAGGCCAGCAGGACGCTGGTACCTGGCCGTAGTGCGGGGAGCGCGGGTTGAGGTCCACGGTGGCCAGGAAATCGGGCTGCTCGATGCAGGTGGACCTGTAGGTGCAGGTCACGTAGGCCACCTCCTCCCTCGGGGCTGGGGACGCAAAGCCGCGCTCAGAACGCGCCCGGAGCCTCCCAGAAAGGGACAGGAAAAGCTCCGGGCAACTCGCAGAAATCACCGAAATGATTTCGGGCAGCTGCCATTTCCTCCAGCCCTGGCGCCGCTCCTGAGCCGGCAACGAGCAGGGGGAATCTCCGGGGGGTTCTCGCGATGGGGAAGGGGCTCGGCACGAACGCTGCCGGGATCAGGGGGATCCCAAAAACCCCACATTCCCCTCATTCCAATCCCAAACCCCCAAATTCCCCCATTCCAACGACAAAAACCCCAATTTCCCCACATTACAGCCCCCCAAACTCCCCCCATCCCAACCCCCAAAACCCCAAATTCCCTCCATTCCAATGCAAAAAAAACCCCCCAAATTCCCCGATTCCAGCCCCAAAATTCTAAACTCGCCGTTGCCAGCACTCGCCTTTCAGCACCTCGGGGCACGGGGGGCACTCGTAGCACGGGGCTCTGCATCTGTCTGGGGGGACAGAGGGGACCCCCTGAGCCCCGTCCTGGCCCGGGGGCCCCGACCCCATCCCAGAGGGTCCCTCCCAGCCCAGGGAGCCCCGGGGCCACCCCTGGGACCACCCCGGCCCCCGCTGGGGACCCGCGGGCAGCGCTCGGGGCGGCGCTGGCACCTCCCGGCTCCGGGACAGGGACCCTGGGGACAGCGCGGGGCCGAGCCCGGCTGCGACCTCGGAGCCTCTCGGGGACCCCTCCCCACGGCAGGGAGGGGACAGGGCACGGACGGGATGGGGACAGAGGTGTCACCGGGAGCCAGGATCAGGGACAGGATCAGGGAAGCTCCAGCAGGGAAAACCCCTCTGGATCCCAGACCCCCTGGAGCAGGGCAGGGCCCCCCAGCCCCGCAGGAGCCCCCCAAGGAGCTCTGCCGGCAGCGGCCCCACGGCCAAAACTCGGCCCCAGCTCCTTCCTCCCGCCCGGGCCGTCAGAGCCATCTGTGCCCAGGTGTGCCCGGAGCATCCCCTGCGCCGGAGCCGGGCCCGGGCCGGGGCCGCGGGGCCGGAGCTGCGGGGGCAGGCTCAGGGGGTCCCTTACCCATGGCTCGAGCTTTGGGGGGTTCCGGCGACCGAGCTGGAGCTGGAGGGGCAGCTGCTGTCTCTGGGCTGGAGCGGCTGTGCCGTGCCCGGGCTGCTCCCGGGGGCCTTTTATCCCGGGAGAAGGGTGGGGGCAGCGGGGCCAAGCCCAGGGAGGGGCTGCCCGGCGCTTGGGAGGTGCCAGCCCGGCGCTGCGGCTTCTTTCCGCCTCCCCGCCGCCAATCTGGGCCCAAATCTGCTGCTCCCTGCAGCTCCCGAAGCCTCCGAGGCCGCCGGCCGCAGCTGATCCCGGCCTCGTTCCCCGGGCAGCGGCTGCTCCACACCCGCAGCGGCCTCGGCCCAGCCGGGCCCGAGCCCAGGGCAGCCCCCAAGGCCGGCCCGAGCCCCGGGCCCAGCAGCGGCTCCCGGGCCCGGAGGGCTGAGCCCAGCGGGCCCCCAAAGGCTCCTCGGGGACCCCGATCCCGACAGGCGATCCCGATCCCAGGGATCGGCCAAAGGCTCCTCTGAGATCCTGATGCCCACGGGAGGATCCCGATCCCAGGGATCGGCCAGAGGCCCCTCACTTTAGGAAGGACCTGCAGACGCTCGGACGCGTCCAGAGGAGGCCAGCAAGGAATCTTCAATAAAAGATTGGATGTGGCGCTCGGTGCTGTGGCTGAGCTGAGCTGGTGCTGGCTCTGGGGTTGGACTCGGTGGCCTTAAAGGGCTCTGGCAAACTTCTCCGAGATTCTGGGATTGATTCTGTGAT
>WEKY01001384.1:0-29206 GCA_013390045.1 Picathartes gymnocephalus | reverse complement strand
AAGATAAGATAAAATAAAATAAATACGGAATAGTCCATTATTTCTACCCAACACTCAGAACAGGAGTCACCATTCTTCTCTTCCATCTCAAATTAGCCAGTATCAATATAAACATAATGATATTCAGTATCCCATTAGAAATACTGAAACAAGTACCTTTATATTTTACTCACACAGCATGAATTTATGCATAAAGCTTGCTAATAACTGAAGGTTTTTTTCCTCTTAGTGATGTTAGCACTGAATATAATCATTAACTTCATTTTCCGGCAATGTAAAAATACGTTGAGGATAAGCCCATGAATTGGTTCATCCAGAACTAAGCACAGCATAATGGTAATTATTATTACCTGATATGTTACCATAGCTGATTTTTCTGGAAGATTCTGTAGTGTAATGAGCCTGGTTTACTGGGTTTACACCCTTTCACTCACCTCCCCAACTACAAAACATCTCTAATGACTCTTAGAGGGTTTTGTGTGAAGTATTTATTATAATAGCCTTGGACCTGTAATAGAAGGGGGTAACAGGAACACTACACAGGGCTTCAATTCAAAGAATTTCAGAGGAAAAAAGGAAAAGCATTGCCAGCGATTGCTTTACAACTAATCCTTCAGGAACTATATGCAGTTAAAAAAAATGTAAATCACTGAGCTGAACATTCCACCTTATTGAATACAGTTATGTCAGACTGCAAGTATTGGGTTTTTTCTCACAGTGATAGCATGGCCAGCCCTGTAAAATATGCAGCATTGGTCAAAGAGTCTTTTCTACACCATGTAATCTTGCAAATGGCATCTTGGCTCCACTAATTATTCTGGACAGAAAAATAAGTAATTGTCAAAAATAAGAAGGAGAGATGGAGTAATGCGCTATGCTTGCTTTTCCCAAGCTTTTTAGGGATTAGGGATTGTCATTTTAGTTGTGTCTTTTTCTGAGTACATTAACTGTACTGAATAAATAATAAAATAATTAAGACCAAACATCTAAAACATGAAGGAAAGCAGAAATAATGAGAAAAGGAGAGATTGTTTTATTGTTCAGTTAGATTTATTACCTCATGGGAATTGTGATCTTTTAAGGATTTCCTATATGCAAATAAAGTGTATATCTTTGATTTAGGCCCCCAAAGGATTATTTTCCTAGTCCTGTGTATTCAGCTGAGTGAATGAGCTGAATCAGTGTGTGAATATTTGTCAAATTACATTTGTACCTAATAAGAGAGAAAGTTCATCATGTTTTAGAGAGAGGAGATGATGCAGACTCCAAAATATGATGGAAAAAGGAAGAATTGTTCTACTCTGCTTCATATCCAGCCTTTATCGCTGCATGATCTGAGTGCTTTCCAGTAGAGCTTTAAGCACTATGACTAACAACTGTCACATCAAGAACTGTTCTCCCTGTCACTTTTCCCATCACCACTCCCCTTGAAAAGTGGGAGCACTTGATGTGCAGGAGACAGTTTAATTTTGGTAGGTTTGGGGAGAGTGTTTTGTCTCTTTCTTTCTTTCTCTTTTCTTTCTTTCTTTCTTTCTTTCTTTCTTTCTTTCTTTCTTTCTTTCTTTCTTTCTTTCTTTCTTTCTTTCTTTCTTTCTCTCTTTCTTTCTCTTGTGCACAGCCAGCTCTCTGTTTAAGTTGGAAACACGTTATAAGGTCTGCAATAGTCCTGCAGAAGTTTGTTATACTCTCATATACATCAGATCCTAAAGGTAAAATGTTTATCTGATGTGTTTCCTCAAATGTGGACTTTGAGGAAAAATGACAGATTTTGAGTCTGATCCAGAACTGTAGGGGACAGTTCTAACCACAGATTGAATCGCAGAATTGTTACAATCCTGAAAATCCTATTGGTAAGGAGGTGCACAGAATCTGGGGAAACTCCGAGGATGGGTCCAAACTTTGACATTCATATTCAGTGCTAAAGTCCCGTACCAGTGAGGAGTAGCTTTGCTGCAGGAGGAACAGACTGAGGATTTCACAATTTGGCTTTCCTAATGATAACACTGATAAAACTCAAAGGTTTGTAGATGTTGATTCTGTTAAACTCTGTTCTCCACAGATGACAGTGCTGATGTTGATTGAACTGCATTGACACTCATTAATTTGTTTCTCATTTTAACACTCAGATAACTGGGACAGGACATCTGGGTTTTAGATTTTCCCTGAAATGTGGTGCTGAGATTTGTGTTGTTGATTTTAAGAGAACAAAATATATTCAGTCAGACTGTAAAAGATAAAATTATCAATTCCAGTGATTTTTTAACCTTTTTTTATTTCAGAATTAGCATCTTGATTTGGAGATATTCCCCTCTAGGAGATGTCACCTGTTTGCATTTCACTAGATTTCTCTCAGTTTCCATTTGCAGATCTGTTAGAACTTTTCTACGGACCCCACTGTGGTTTGCAGACTGATTGTGAAAGTCGGTTAGTTATCTAAATTAAGATTTGTTCAGAGATTTCACAGGCAGGAGATTCACTGTAATTATTATATTGAAATTTCTATTGTATTTAATTTTTTTTTTTTGTTTGTACCTCCAAAGTGATGGCTTCATGTGGAGACCTGAGCTTTCAGATATGTATAAAAGGAAATTTGAAAATATGACCCCAGTGTAGCCATTTAATATCTTGTTGATATTTTCAGGAGAGCAATTAATGATTTTAGAATTGTCAGAGTTTTAGAGTATTGCAAATACTGCAGGTATTTGGATCAGTTATAAGGAGGAGGATGCAGCTTCCCTTCTCCTCCTCCCAGGACTGTCAGGAAGGTTTGGGAATGAGTAAGGTGGAGAGAGTAGGTGCTGGTATTGGCACAGAAGTAGAGGCATGTGCTGGATCCAGCCAGGACCCCAGGGTATATCCCAAGGTTCTGGTCCTCCAGCTCCTTCCAAGGTATGTGACTTAACTCAGTATTACTGATAGCAGGTTTAAAATGTGTTACAGTGAAGAATGGAAAATTAATAGACATTCTGAATGATGAAGACTCACAGAGAACTGATGGATGGAAAAGGACTATATAGTGAGCTGGCAGACAGTAGGCTACAGAAGCACATATTTCTCATTGGGCATTTTGGTTGGAGGGGGAAAGGTGGCTACACCAGCTGGCAGCTTTTTGTGATTTAGTCCCAGCTGGTTCTTCTAGTGAGGCTCCCAAAGAGACTAAAAAGCTGGCCCTGCTCACTTGAAACTGTTGTGAGTTGGCGGATATGCTCAAAGTCAAAAGAGGCTGTTCAAAAAGCAAAATTTTGGAGGCTAACACAGGAAATTTTAATAACTTCCAAGCTAAATCTCATGGCTTTGGCAGCTCAGTTCATCAGTTCTGGATTTCTTGAGATTGGTATTCTTCCTGCCCTGGAAAAGCTTAAATACATATTCACTGCTGTGCACTGAATGAAGCCCTACAAAAATTATACCATGTATAGACTTCAGAATGTCTGTGAGTCTTTGCAGAAATGATGTCTCACACTATAACATGTTTAACAGAGGGCACAAAAGTTCAAGGGAGGTAATTTATTTATATGTTTATATTGACAGAAAACTGAAGAAAAAAAAAGCATTATAAATCATATTTTACCACTATTTCAGTTGTTATGCTATCCCTGTCCATGGCAAGGGCATTAATCCTAGATGACTTTAAAGACCTTTTCCAATTCAAACCATCCTAAGATTTTATGATTCTGTGATTATTTTTTATGTGGGATTTTTCTATCCGTGGTTGTGTCCTATTCTTGTGACATCAGTGTGGTGGAATCAGGGCTCATTGTCCTTTGAAAAAGTAGTAACCACGTTTCATTGCCTGTGTGGTTACCACTCAACTAGCACCTTTCCAGTTTGTCTCCTGTCACTTCCACTTCACTTTTAGTCCCCCTTAGCCCTGTCCAAGCTGCTGCAAATAAAGCCATCATCATTTCTGCCTGGTAGTGGCTATCCCCTTTCTTCTCTCTCCTGTTTTCACCTTTATCATCACCTGCAGGATCCGGTTGCTTTGCACTGATTTGAAGCACATTGTTCGTCAGCCCACATAACCCTCCCTGGCAGCATCTCACTTCAGCTCATGTTATTTCATGTGTGCTGTCACTTGCATCTCGTTTCACTCTCATCTCAGAGCAAGTTTCAAGCATTGCCTCTCGCTCTCCTCTTTCATTTGTTTGCTTTCAGGCTTGCTGCTCCTCAGAAGCAATCACCCTCCCTCTTAGCAATCCTCCCTCAGACACTCTTGATGTGGTAATAATTCACTAGTGCAAAAGGTGACTATATTATATTACAAAATATATTTATTATATATTGCACTGTTAATAGCAAGAAACAAAAATCAAAATGTGTAATTATGTACTTACCTATTATATATTATAAATTGAAGATTAAAAAATACTAAGGATAACAGCATAATAAAATTAAACCTGTGATCTCTCATTTCTCTTACGCTTTCCTCTCCCACTTCTCCAAGAACCACTCAGCCCTGCCCCTTCAAGGCAAGGCAGAACTCTGTATAAGAGCAATACCAGTGTGCATGGCGGGGATGATGCAGGAGGACCATCAAAAACACAGTGTCAAGCCCTAAGCTCTAGAACTTGGAAACTGATCTATAAGGACACTCCTTTTTACATCCTAGGAAAATTCTGAGAGTGCCTTCTTACTTAAAGCACACAAATTCCTGTTGAATAAGAGTCATTGCTTGTCCATCTGTTTGCTTTTTTTTTAATTAGTAAGACTGACAAGAAACTGCCTGCCACATTTTTTGTCGAATTCATTCTATTTATCATGGGTTGGCTGCAAAGCAGCTCCCTGCTTCAGTCAGATGGAGAGACCTGGCAGATGGGACATCTTTCAAGTCGTTTATACATGTGACTCTGAGTATATGTGGCCAGAATAACCTTCACTGTGTCACTGTTATTTAAACACCTTTTTTTTCCACCTTTGACTGTAATATATTGAAAATAATACAACTTAAAAATATTCCACAAATAAAAACTCATTTTCATAGCCTTGATGCCTTTTTAATATGTCATCAAATTTTATTTTGCTATCAATAAAACCATAAAATGTGATAATTTATGGAAGCAGCAGTGTCAGTGTATGAAATTAAGGAATACGTGGTGAGTGGTATCAACAAGAGAACAAAGTCGTAGCAAACATCCCAATTTTTATTATTTGGAACCCTGTCAGGCTCTGCCCTAAGGCTCTGACACAGCAGCTGTAGCTACTCAGTAATGCTGAGAGTGGCCAGTCTGCCCAGAGGCTTTCGTTTTAGATTCCTCTCTATGGGTAGATTTTTTCCTTTATGCAATATTTTTGTTGCAATGTAGTTTTCCACTTCACTCTACCTAGTTCTACGTGCTTGATGAGGAACATAGGGTAGTTTAAAACTGATCTTTCCCCATCCTCCTTTCATGACTGCCTAGACTTCTTTAAATTACACACAGTCCTCTCAGGCAACTGGCAGAAGCAGAAGGATCCTTTCGATACCTACAAAACACAAGAATGTGATGTTGCAGGCATGTACACATCTACTCACAGTGCCACAGCAGGTCTGTACATACATGTTCTATAAAAAGGAACAAACATAGTAATGACTTTTGAACTACATAGCAGGTATCGAAGCAGAACACCTTTTCCATTCAGAGCCAACCATGAAAGAAGGCAAACCCCAACCAATTTATTTGACTGAGCAGAAAGCTGATAGGTCATCATTTTTTTTGAACTGTGGATGTAGGTAAAAGTCACAGAGATAAAGATTGTATCACCTTGAGTCACTGAGAGGAATCTGGTTGCAGCTGACCTGGAAATCCCAGGGTGCTTTGTCCACTGGAAAGTCAAAATCTATTGTGCTCTTTTCACCTTGTAAGATAATACAGTATTTCACTTAAATGTGATGGCTTATGGCTGAAAGAAAAAAAAAGCATTAGCATATTTCTTCATTCTTATAAGTGTTTCCAATGAATCTACCCAAAGACTGTTTGCAGTATTTGAAACACCTATAGCTGGTTCTATATCCACAATGTCAGTCATTTTTCCTATGCTGTTCTTGAAAGATACTCATCACTGTCGAATCTGGTTTAAACAAATCAAAACAAGGAAACAAAAATCTAATCAAGAGAATTACTGAGGATAAACTTAACTAGATAAGGACTTTTTGCATAATATACTTATTATGCCATATCAAAATAATTTATTCATCATTAGAGAGTTGTGTAAGTTTTTGTGTGAGCATTTTCCTTCTGTCCAACAAGAAAAAAGGATCATACATTATTACTTCTGAAATTTGGTTTTGTCACAATGGATGAAGGGAGTTACAGATTATTTTAAGATTACTGATAGTCAGATACAAGTAAAAAAAAACATAAAAAATTAAATTATATTTGTATACTGTACAAACACATACACATATACTTACATAAGATAAATATTTAATTTGCTTTTCATCTTCCTAACAAATAGTGGAGAAAAAAATATTTCTGATAATATTTAAAGCTCCATAACTACAAACATCCAAAATTGTTGAGAGTAGCTATGTTGTTCTAAGACAAGTTTAGCTACATTTACATTGAGTCAAGGACTTTGTAGGTTCGCACATCACTCCATCTGTGGGGAGTGTGCAGACGGGACACAAGCGGCTGGGAGGAGACTCAGCAGGGGCAGCTGACTCCAGCCAGCTAAAGAGATGTGATAATGGGCTTCCCAAGGAAGTGATGGAGTCACCATCCCCAGAGGGACCTAAAAGACCTGTAGATGTGGCAGTTGGGGACAGTGGTGGGCTTGACAGGGCTGGGTTAGCCCTTGGACTCAATGATCTGACAAGCCCTTTTCAACGTAAGCAATTATATGATTCTAAAACTAGATTTGTTTGGGGTACCTCGGCCTGTAAGAATAATGGCGTTATAAAACTGACACAACATTTTTGCTTTTAAAAGTTCATTCTGTAAATGTAACTTGAGATTCACTTTCTTCAAGACTACAGAAACAAGCTGAATGTATCAGATAATCAACATATTTCTAATCACCACTTTTTAGAGATTAAAGATGAAAATTCTGTTATTTGAAAATGTGTTATCTGCTATGGTTAAACAATACATTTTCAAGATGTACTAATCTTTGTCAGTGTTAAATGGATGATGATTTAAAAAGTCATCATCAACTCATCAGGCAGTTTTCTGAATAGATGTGTTTTTCTAGTGTGGGCTGAATCATTAAGTATAAACCATTCTGTATCCAAGCAGAGGAAAAACATGGGAATTGTAATTTTTACAGATGTAAAACAGTTGTGAATGAGAATCCATATGGTCTTCTGCCCTCAATTTCCAACAAGGCAGTGTGGAGACATGGGGCAGTCATCCACCACGTGGGGAGTGGGAGGGCTGAGCATCTCTTCCCTAAGTCTGTATGACATGGGAGAACTCCAGCCAAGGCACCAGGACAGGCAACGGCCACTGCACACAGACAGCACAGGTGGGGTTAGAACGGGGCACAAGTCCCTTGGCTCTTGCCCTGTGCAGAAGCCTCTCACCCATTGCAGGAGAATCAGGGACAGCTATTTTCTTGGATTATTACCTGGACGTGTCTGGAGGTCTGGGGTCAAGGACTTGGAGCAAATCCAGTTTAGCGTTGGGGAATTGATGGCCTGCCAGAGCTTCAGCAGCAGGAAGGACACGCTCAGTACCTCCCTGCTACGTCCTCCAGTGACGTAACTGTCCATAACAGGGGACTTCACTCTCTGGTAGATCTCTCCTTCAATTTTGTGTTATCCTGTAGCACAGCACTTACTCAGTAACTTCTGTGTCAATTCTACAACTTCTGCCTGTGCGTTTTGCTTTTCAAAGGGTGTGCTGTATCTCAGTCTTGAATTAAACAGTTCAGCTGAAGAAGGGCTACCATGAAATCTGGATACATTCTTTGTGGGCTGAGTCACACTAATGGTTCAATCTGAATTTATCTAGTTTCTGCTTCCGAACAAGGGCTGGTACAATTTGTCTGGTTTTATTTGTTCTAAATAAGTTCTTTACAAGTGCCTGAAAGGAGATTCAAGCAAGCTGGGGACCAGCTTCTTCTTTCAATAAACAAGAAATAGGACAAGTGGAAAAGTCCTTAATTTGTGCCAGGAGAGATTTAGGTTGGATATCAGCGAAAACGTCTTTGTCAAAAAGTTTCTCAAGCACTGGAACAGGTCTGCCCAGGGAAGTGGTAAAGTCAGCATCCCTGGAGGTCATTGAAATTATATGTATGTGTGGCACCTGGGGATAGGTCTTAGAGGTGGGCTTGGCACTTGGCAGGCATGGGTTAATGGGTGGATTTGGTCATCTTAAAGGTCTTTTCCAACCTTAATGTTTCTAGGATTTTGTGAGATTAAAGATCAACTTACAGTCAGAAAACTCTTTGTTCTCTCAATGTACATAGCCTATGACCATGTTCAGCTCTGCATCATCTACCAGTATACTAAACAGATTGGGAAACTCTGATTCCCCCTTAAAGGCATTTTTTTTTCTACCCTAGATTATTCTTTTAAGCTAATTCCCAAAATCTTTCTTAATTAATATCTTTTTTGGAACTGTGATTGCTGGAAACAGTCCAGGAAAAAAAAACCTCACAAGTCCTATCAACTTAATGACTAAGCATACATAGATTTTATTTGCATTCTCTGTTATAACAACTCATGGATTTTACTAATTTTTCTTTTTGGTTGGTAATCCACAAAGAAGCTTTGGATCTTGCTAGCCATAGCCTCTCCCTGCCTTTTAAGTATCTTGAGTATCTCTGGTTTCCATGTGCCAGGACTTTGTGTTAGTCTGAATTAAACTGCATTTTTTAATTAAATTAATAGCTCTGAATAAAATACTGACAAGGGTCAGGATACCTGAGACTCTTCCTTTCTCCTAGTCTGCTGGATTTTATCCCTAGTGAAACTGAGGGGGACATGAGTTTTAATGCTTTTTAGTAACTGCTTAAATTCATTTCATTATGTTCAAATGAATGCTAAACTTCATTTCCTCTCCCAAAGATGATGTAATCAGGCTCTTGAGAGTACAACTTGGTTTGATGGTAGATAGCATTGATTATTGTTAATGTAAATAGTTTAATATCCCTCTGAGCCCCAACCAACCTTCATGAAAAGAAACCTTTGCTGGTTATAATGTCAGGAAAGCAAACTGAGCTGGCCTCCTCAATGATAATTTGGAGGAAAAAAAAAAAGCCAACACAAGAAGACTTGCAGCTTGCCATAAATTTCTCATTTGTACTGTTTGAATGTTGCATTTATTTTCCTTTTACAAAAGTGTAAGCATGATCTGTTAAAACTCCTCTCAAGCTTCCTTTGAAACATATTTATCTTTGGAGGAAGGCTTTCCTCACAATAAAAATGTTATCCAGGGGAAACATAATTATATACATTCAACAAATTTACAAGGTGATAAGGGTTAACATAGACATTACTACCAGAGGTCTTGCCAAGGGCCATACATTTTCTTCCTGATTATGTGATTTCCTCTTTGTTCAGCATGCTCCAGTCCGTTCTTCCTTCTGGTCTCTCTGTAGCCCATTTCTCATGCTGTTGGCTGCTGTGGGGGCTCCCATTTTAGGCAGTATACTGTCACAAGCCATGTGCTTAGTACTTTCCTGCTCTATGGAGTGGCTGCTCACACTGGCAATTGAGTCTAGAGGGATGTCAGGGTTTTTTTCTCCTCAGTGCATCCCAATTTCTGCACAGCTAGGTTTTTCAGAAGAAAATCCCACCTTTGCTCATTCTGCAGCCAGTCCTTGCCTTCAGGCACAGACAAATGTATTTAGGATGATGCACCAGAATTTCCAGAAGACCAGGATAGACACAATGGCTGATCATCATTTACAGTCTTCTCCTACCTGTTGTGTGGCAGAAGGTTTCACCAGCACATGCAGGACTTTTTTCTGGGAGTGCTTGGAGAGTGTAGATGCTGTGATGGATCCAGCAGGACCTGTAGGTAGTGTAGAGTGGGGTTAAGGACTTTCCAGTTTTAGAGAATTACACCTAGAGAAGACCACACCAGGTTTACAGCAAAGAGGATGGTGTGTCCCTGGTGTAAACATGGCAATAAGTCTGTATTTTTTTGGCTGATATGAACCAGAGAGAGGTCTACAGCAGCTCTGCTAATTTGTTGTGGGGTCTGTTACCTTTTCAGACTCTAATTGCTTAATCATCGCTCCTTGCTTGGGGACTGCTTCCATGCAAACCAAACAGATGGACTGCTTTGGGATCTGTCTGGAGACAGATATCTCTTTTTTTCCCACAGAAGCTGTTCGAAGAATCTTGCAATTTATTTTTCAGTTTTCACTTACTACTTTTTCACACCTGACCATTTTTCTCTTCCTCATGCATTCTGCTTCACATCTGGAAAGAGCTGCCTGAATACATCACACACATTATCCAGCACCTCCACAAAGAACAAACAGAAGGCCAGCCACTAAAAGGAGGAGGATGCACACAAAATGAGCTCAACATATTTCTATATTGTAATTAAAGCTATTAAAATATTTCTGTATCCAACATCAATATTCCATATTTGTAGCAACTTCAGAGTCAGAATAAAATTTGAGGCTTTACTTACAGAGAGGCAGGAAATAGCACCTTCTCAAGGCCATAAATGCCTTATTGCCATCAACATGGTTTCTCCTGCTCTCACTGTTTTTCAGAACTGTATAAATAAGGATCAATGCTGAGAAAGGTTGTGTATCTTCAGTAGTCATTGGCTCCTGTTGAACCAAGAGCCCTTGGGTCATTGCAGGATCTGGTTACTCACTGGTCATTAAACAGATAACAACTGTCTCTTCTTAGAATTGGTGATTTTTCTTGTAGTGCTGGCCCTCTATTAAAAAAAACCAAAACTAACAACAAAACAAAAAACAAAAAACACCAAAACTCAAATGAGGGAAAAAATAAGGATAATTAAACTCAAAGGAAAGAAATATTGATGTAGAATTCCTTCCTGTGAGTCCTCATTATTCGTAATTGAAATATTTGGATAGGAGTATATTAAAAATGGATAATAGGAAGGTAAAAGATGAGAACCGTTGTGGCACTTTTTCACTGAACAGGTCAGAAAATTAGATACTGTGCAGCTTACTGTTCAACAGATATTAAATTCAACTCTATGCATGAAAGACAGGATTTCCCTTAATGGACAATAAGACACAAGCCTCTAAAACCTGACCTGAAGTCATGTGTATATACTGGATCTTATCAAAAAGTAATCTCTCTTTCTGTTGCTGAGTCCAGTAGCAGGGTGTAGTCCCTGGTAGGTCCTAGTTACATGGTTTTGCTCTGAAGATTTGATGGGGAAAGAATTGGGAAACGGGACTCTGTTTTTGAAAACCTCTTGTCTTGGACAGACTCAGCTCAGACAGCTTTGACATGCAATAAAGGTAAAAACTGGGATCTTGAACTTGCAGAATCAACTGAAAATTTCTCAGTCTTATCCAGGTTCATCTCTCCCAGGAGTAGGAAATCTCAATTTTCAGTCTTGTCAACTCCTAATACATCTTACATGAGAAAAGTTAGTTAAAACTATAACAGATTCTGTTCTACGGGATTGTTCCACCCATTTTCTTTTCATCATTTACCTGTTATAAATTCTGATATTTTAGAAATGTTAACTTATATTTTTTCCTTTCTAATTCCATCTTATTTCTACTCTGTGCAGTGGCTAAATACTCCTTTTCCGCTTCTTTTTCACACATTTTGAACGTTTGCTATTGATTACCATATCTTTGTCCTTCATCAAGATCCCATTAAAACCTCTGCAGAACCAAAAACCTCCCATAAAATCCAACAAGAGCCAACTTAGTGCTTTAGTCATCGCTTTCCCAAGTTATTCAATGGCTGTTTTCTCACAGATTGGTCTTCCACCTTCTTTAATTGTTTGAGCCGATGCCTCTGAAGTGCCTCCAGCTCTTTGTGCTTAGTGCTGGTGACACAACACCTGCAAAGGTGCTCAGTGGAAACACCTCATAATCACAAAGAGGAGGTTGTAACCACCTTGTGCAGAAACGTGGTGGTGATTCTTTTCATGCACTCTGGAATAAAGCCTTGATAGGGTTTTGGGGCATTGGGTTTTGTTTGGGGTTTTTTTCCCCTTTGTGTATCAATTGTAAATTTATGTTTAATTTGTAGGCTAGAAATGAGCAAACGACACAAGCACACTTTCAGCAGCTGTAACCTGCCATCTAAGGTGATGATATTTCATTTCAGTGTTAGTTTTTTCCCTTCAAATTGTCACTTGAGCTGCTGGATTAGAACTGCAGGTTGCCCTCATCTTTCTGGTCATCATTTTGGGAACCTAGCTGAAGCACTTCACAGGGTGAAGATCACCGCTTTCTGCCCCATGGTGGTGCTTGTGTCTGCTTGTCTGGTTTTTCATAAATGTTTGACCCACTATTTGATCTAGGCGACTAGTACAGATCATGTCTGAAATAAATACTTCATAAATTTTAAGGCCAGAAGGGAACATTATGCTCATCTAACCTGACATCCTACAAGCAAAAGGCCATGCAGTTTGACAGGTAGCTCCCATCTTCCAGTTTAGCAGAAATATGTGTTTTAGAAAGCCTTATATCAGAGATTTGCAGTCACAGGAAGTCTGCATTATCTCCAGATAAGTTATCCCAATGACTAATTGCCCTAACTATCCCCCCAAAAAAATTAAAATTAAAAAATTATACAGCACATCCAGAGTCAATTAATTCAGCTTTAGAGTCCGATCATTAGATCTTCTTGTTACTTGATCTATTTGATTGTTATAATAAATCTCTTACCCTTGTAAGCAACTGCACTTGCAAGGAAAATGACAGACTCAGAAGCTTAGATATATTGTCTGCAGATGTTTGTTAAGGGATAAAAAGAAGATTCAAACTGAGGGAAAAAAAGTAAATATTAACTTGTTGATCTCTTTGTGGAAAATGCATTTTCCCCATAAGACTATTAAAAAGATTGGATAAATTGCTCATCATAAATAATTGGAGAAGGCTGACTAATGGACCAAACTGCCTTTGGCATTTCAGTCTTCCTACTCCTTTTGGAAGATATTACCTCAGAACTTTGGGGGGCTATTTATGATGCTTTGTTGTTTTGGGTTTTTTTTATTTTCCCCCAGATATAATTTGATTCCATGATGACTTTCCAGTGAAAGTGTTTTTGTTCTGAAAAGAAACTGTGAAAAAGAAAACAAATGTTAATTTCTGTTCACATAAACTAATGGCATCCATGATAAGTAAATTGGAATAGAAAGTAACTCATAAGTACAGCAGGGGTCTGGTTTTCTGTCACTGCAGAGCTTCCATAGATATCAATCTGGAGTAATCAGAACGTTCCATCTGTTACTGCATCCATCTTGACTGGTTCCAGAGCTGTGGGATCTAGCTTCTTCCAAGTCAACTGTTTCTTGACTAAAGCAAGCTGCTCAAGCAGTGGCCATTTCAGTTCAAATGCAGGTTACAGAAAAATTATCATTTACCTTAAGATGGATTGTCAGGGTCGGTCTTTCCTGCACTAAATGGGTTGAGTTTGTGCTGAGTGTGTTTTCTCACAGCATACAGTTTCGGAGTTTGTTCTAACTCTATAAAGCCCCTCATGTTTTGGCACAGAGCAGAATTGTCAGCCTCCAAACTCCATGCCAGCATCCTGTGCACAGTCTGCCAAAAGGCAAATGATTGCTTGAAGACCAGGAAAGTGATGCAGATGCTGATCCAACTTTGTCATTCCTGTGTGCGGGAGGGAGGATTGCTTTGGGTTCTCATTTGTAGTAGCTCAAACACATGCCTTACAGCCCTGGGTGGAAACATAAATTGTGCTCCACTAATCAGAATGCCTAATTAATGATGAGCCTCCATCCGTTTGTGCACTGGGCAAAGCGGGCAAGAGTGAGCAGCCCATCCTTAAGACCCCAGAACAGCACTTAAAATAGCAGAGTACACACCCATCGGGAGCTCAGGGACAGGCTGAGGATTGATGGAGAGGCTGGTGGCACAGAAGCCATCAAGATCATTTAGAGAACATAAAAACTCAGCTGTGGTGCTATAATAAGTTTAGGTGTCTGTAGTTTAGACATACCTGCAATGAGTCATTAACAATGCTTAGATAAAGCAGAGTTCATTTGCTCCCATCATATTTGCCACCTTTCACCAGACCATGCAATTAACATGGGATGAAGCACATGGAAAGAACCTTTAATGAAAGCCTTATGAAAATTATTAAAGGGTGGGATTTAACCCAAATGGATTATAAGCCTTTATTAGAAGCTTACCTGTAAATCCTGATAACTTTCCTTTCTGTGAGTTTCCAGTGTAATATTTGCACACCTTGATTATAAATTTTGAGGAAATAGCTTATAACTGTGGTTAAAATGCAGCATTAAACCTATTAAACAGTCTCCTTATTAGCATTGGAAGTATAGACAAAACATATTATACTTGGCTAATAAATTTATTTTTTATGTAATGGAAATGCCATCAAAGCATGGTTAATCTGAATTGAATTAGATTATAATTGGAGCTCTTGTGCATAAAGAATTAAAATGATTCTTTATTGTTGCAAACTGACAATGCAGCATTTGTTACTCCCTCCTCACTGGCCTTCTAAGTGGCAGCTGTAATATAAGTATGAGCATCTCGTGAGTTGTGCCTACAATATTACTGTGTCTCTGAGCATAGAGATCAGCAGTAAGACAGAGGAAAATGGATTGCTCTGGATGCAATTCATTACACCTTAACCCCACTCATTTAGAGGTAAATGTATTTGAGAAACAGTCCTGTGCATAATCACACTCCCTTTTTGTCCTCACTTCTGGCTGCATGTTCTAGTGTGAGTGGTGTGAATCTCAGTTCTCAGGTGTCAGAGGAAGAGTTAAAATCCTCTTTTACAATATTAAAGAAAACAAAAAGCCATGGCAGCCAGGTGAAGTCCTGTGTGACCCTATCACAGCCTTTTGGTACCTAAAGTGGGTCTATGAGTAAGAGGGGGACAAGGGTTTTAGCAGGGCACTCTTGCAATAGGACAAAGGCTAAAGGTTTTAATCTGCAAGAACGTAGATTTAGATTAGATATAAGGAAGATATTTTGTACAAAGGAGGTGGTGGTGCACTGGCACAGGTTACGCAGAGAGGTGGTAGATGTCCCATCCCTGGAAACCTTCAAGGTCAGGCTGGAGGAGGCAACCTGATCTCCTGGAAGACTTACCTGCACATTGCAAAGCGGTTGGACTAGATTTCCTTTAAAGGTTCCATGGTTCTAAGGCTGAGTGTCAAATATTGTCCCAGGGTTTAACCATATACATCCACTTACTGACTGCTTACCCAAATAGCTGAAGTAATTCCCCCAAGACTATATATGTGAAATTTACCTCTCTAGTGAACATGGGAGGATAAAGGGACACTCATGTCAGGAGTTCTGTGTCTTTCCAGCATCTGCAGGACATCAGGAAAGGGTTCACACCAACTGTAACATGCACAGATCTGCTCTAACACTGTTGCACCAGTAGATTCACTGCAGAGAGGGGATGCACTGAGGGAAAGATGTACAGTGCTCTGAATAACAGGGAATTTTTTGCATTTGGGTATGGTGAGGACAGGTATGTGTGTGTGCCATCAGCCACACGGCCTGAGGTCCTGTGTGCACTCTGGTCTCTGCTTTAGGAGGAGAACTGGTGGCAGCAGCAAGAGAAAACCCAAAGGAAATAGCAAAATGTGGATGTCCCCATTCAGGAAACAAGCATGCCTATCACAATGTCATTCAGGCATATCATCAAGGAAACAATGTTAGGATTGCTATGCATAGTGACACTTACCCTGTCACTAATATAACTCTTCCTCTGGAGTGGGTATGAGGTCTGGGAAAAAAGAGGAGAGCTGCAAGAGTGATTCTCTTTTTTCCTTCTTTTCTTTTTCTCTTGTTTCCCTATGCTAAACCAAAACAAAGGAGCAAAATGCACTTCACCCACTCATAAAACCAATCAGTGCTGTAAACAAAGAGAAAGCCGGATATTAATAAACTATAACTCAGCTGAGAGCAAAGGGAGTATCATCTGTAAGTCTGTCTGATTTGTGTCATCTATCCCAAATTTACAATGTGGTAATTTCTTGTTGCTTATGAACCATTAAAATTTGCAGCACAGCAAGAAGCTAATGTGAATTTGTCTGCAAGTGGTATAATATCTTGGATCCGCAGGGGGACTCGCATACTCGTGTCTTATCATTGCCTTCTGTGGTAGGTAAAGGTGCCCAGTGCTCCTGGGCTTAGGCCCAGTGTGACTTAGTTGAAGTTCATTACTGACAACCTGGGCCTCGGTTCCACTTATCTGCAAGTTCTCATTTAGCTTGAATCATCACAGTATCAGGCCATCTTCCAGAAAAACACGTTAAGCAATCAGATTAGTGCCCAGCACATCTGGTTTTATCTCTCTTTTCTCTTTGTCTCTCTAACAGCAACACAGGGCAAAGAGGCACTTTACAGAAAAAGATGACATTGCTACAGAAACACAACATACATCCCAAGCCAGGCTGGACAAATGCTATTAATGTTTCAAAATCAAACACTGAAAAACATACAAAATCCAAAATGATGGTTGCCTGTGAAATATTTATTGTCTCTTTTACTTAGTACTCATTAAATACACAAGTTGTGTTGGTAAGGAATTTATTTTTTTTTACTCCTTCTTTCATGCAGCACCATAGATGGAGAATGATTAGTTGTTTTTATCTTTATTGTTTTAATTTTTGTATGTGTATATAATTATAACAAACATATTATGCATGTGTATATAATTTTCACCTTTTTGTGGCTAATAGACTACAAGCAAAGAATTTGATTTACCTAAGTTCCTTTTAGAGGTGTTCAGCAATTTTTCCTGGCGTCCTTGAGGAAAGTTAATTAACTGATATTTATATCTTTCAGTAAGGTAAGGGAGAGGCGTTAGCTCCCATTTTCCCTTGCAGGGCTGGTGTTTCAAAGCATAATACCATATAATAGGGTTCAGATTCATCCTTTCTATTTTTGTCAGTCCCTGTTTGCTCTTGCCATCACCAATCCCAGCCCTACCAGATCCTCTTTCAGTTTTCTGCTTTACTTTGTTCTGGTTTGGCTTTTTCCCGTTTTGCATTTTGGTTTTACAGCTTTGATGGTGTCATGGGGTCAAGATCAACCTGACTCCAACCTGGGGTAACTGAGGATAATTATTACAGCAGAAGGTCTGGCTTTACCCTGCAAACCTGTTTTGGAAACACTCAGTCAATTTGTCCCATGTCATGTTGAAAACCTACAAAGGAACAAAAACTGGGCAATGACAAGAAAGTTAAGATTAAAATAAGGGTCAAATCCTCCTTTTCCCACTAAGAACAAAAGGAGTTACATGGACTTTAACTGAGGCAGAATGGACCTATGGAAAACTGTACCATGCAAATCCTATCTCCACCTTGCCCAGATACCCATAAGCTCCACAGCTGCCCAAAGCAAGAGGATGGCTCAAAAACTCATGAAAACAAGTGCTCCACATGTCACCCTCCCATTCACAGCAGTTGTCCCGTGGCTGCACCTCTGGCTATAGGGCTTCAAACTGCTCAGCTGGAAAGTCTGTGCTGACAGACATAACTTAAATGTTCTCAAAAACCTTTAAAGCACAATTAGATCTCTAAAATATATTTCAAATCCTTCCTGTTGCAAAGCTTTGGAGTAAAAGAGTCGTAAGAAAACCTGGGTGGTCACCCTGAAGCATGTGAGACGAAAGGTGTGCTGGTAAGGAGACAGGCAGAGCTTCATGTTGTACATCTGTTTTGATCCTCAGAGATAAATTGACACTAACAGAGAAGAAACCCAGCCACTTTTACCTTTAGTTTGGTCCAGCCACTGAAAAGTTAGGCATTGTTTCTGGGAATGGCTGAGCCCTAGTTTGGTCCTGGCCACAACCATAAACAGTGTCTGTGCCTGGAGGAATCTTTGGCAGGAAGCTTTAACTTAGTGATGATTTTGTACCTGGAACTTCCTGCAGCACAGAGTTTACTCATCCATTGCATACTTCTGACAAAATACATTTAACCTCCTGCGGGATATGGGTCAGACAGAACTGCTCCTGTGGTGGGAGCCCTGCACCTGAAGCCCTCTGGAGTTGTACCGAAAAGGATGTTAAGATGGAGACGTTCAGTGAGCATCAGCAAAATGAGTCTCATACATCCCTTTGACAAGCTGGTGACAGTGGGAAGGTCTGAGAAACTTCAAACCTCTCTGTGGCCTTCACTTCTCAGTGTCTCCATTTAACCACCCACACACACTACTACTGTCTGTCTTGTCTAATTTAGAGTGTAAATTCTTTAGGGCAGGGACTGTCTCTCACTGTTTGTTTGCATGGTGAGGTCCTGATCCTGATTGGCAGCTCCGAGTACACTACAACACTATTTTAATATAACCCCAAATTGAAAATTCCGTATCTCTGAGCCTTAGGGAGTGTGGGACTATATGAAGGGAAAGCAGAAGCTCTGAAAAAACACTGAAAGGTCATTGCAGACAATGTACTGAATATGAACTGTGAATGTGAATCTGATGGCTAAGAGACAAGGCTAATTTTGCTCTTGGTCAAGTTTAAACAGTACAATGTAGGCATCATTAACCATGTATTATTTTACTGAGGGAAGCTGGGGCTGGCACGAGTCTCCATTTCTCGTGTCTATCCTTCCAAAAAGTTGTTGAGAAAATACAAAGGACATCAGAAAGAGATAAAAATTATTTAAAGGTTGGAAACCTCACCAAACTTCAGTTGCTTAAATGAGGCATCCAACTGAGAGTCATATTTGCCCTAGAATAGCTAAATAGATACTAAGAGAGACAGACACCTTCAGGGCATATTTACATTTGAAGTTAGCTAAACTGCCTTCTGGAGGATCTTCCACTGATTAAATAGAGATGCTAAGGCAGGTAGGTACAGGTAGTTGCCCGAGTTTGGTACCATCAGTCTTCCCACCCCAAGAAAGAATAATTTTGACACTGAGTGTATTTAGCTTGTGGAAAGAGGGTTAAGAGGAGACTTGCTGACACTGTAAGCACGTACACAGGAAGACAGCTTTCAGCAGGATGGGGCTCTTTCATCCCTCAGACAAAGGTATAACAAGAGCCACACACTGGAAGTCAAAGCCAGACAGATTCAAACTAAAGATAAAGTGCAAATTTTAGCAGGGGAGTAATGAACATTTGGAACAATTTACAAGGGAGGTGTTATATTTTCCATGACTTGTAGGCTCTAAATCAAGATGTGGCATCTATCTAAAATATATGCCGTAGTTTAGCCATTAGTCATGAAGTTACAGAAATGGCTAGGTGATATGTAGGCTACACTAGATGGTCATAAAAGCACTGTCTAGTGATAAAATGCACTAATCTAAATAATGATTCTAAATATTCCATCATAAATTGATTTTGCATATGCTGTACCAGCTCAAAGTTACTCAGTTAAAATTGCCTGCACTTTTATTGCCTGATGCAAGTGGACAAGGTACATGGCTTCCTCAGCACCCCAACAAGAGATACATATACATCCCTCCCTACAGGCTGTTTATAGCCCAATCCACCATCTCCTGAACTCGTCATTTCTCAGTGTGAAGGCTGCAATATTGTCCATTCACATATATATATACCTATATACATTCATACCAACATACCTCAGGGTGCCTTATGGAGTCTTTTAAGAAGAATATTTAGGATCCTGAGAATGCTTTTTCAGAAGTGAGGTCCCTGGAGAAAATGCCTGTTTCATGGAGATGCTGTAATTCTCCTGGACTGCACTCTCCACTCTTGATGAAGCCTATGAAGGCAAATAGCTTAAAGAAGAAAGACAAAAGGTGAGGAATGTGTTTTGCTGAGCTTTTTTTTGTTGACATGGCTAAAGGAATCACAGGAATTACTTGCCATATTTTCCCCTTATACTGCTGCAAGATCAATAGCAGTAGATGATTTTCATTGTCTAGTGTCATGATTTAACGCCAACTGGCCATTCAACCTCACTCAGCTCCTCAGTCACACCCCAGCAGGGATAGGGGAAAGAATCAGAAGTGCAAAAGTAAGAAAAAACATGAGTTGAAGTAAAGACAGGTTCATAGGGAAAGCAAAAGCTGTGCACACAAGCAAAATCAACCAAGGAATTGATTCCCCACTTCCCATGGGCAGAATGGTCTTCAGCCATCTCCAGAACAGCAGTGTCATATGTAACAGTGACTTGGAAAGACAAATGCCATCAATTCCAGATGTCCCCTCTTCCTTCTTTCCCCAGCTCCGTATTCTAAGCATGGTGCCATGTGGTCTGGATATCCCTTGGGTCAGCTGGGGTCAGCTCTCCTGCATGTGTCCCCTCCCAACTCCTTGTGCCCCGCAAGGCCCCTCACTGATGGGGTGGGGTGAGGAGCAGAAAAGGCCTTGGCTCTGTGTGAGCACTGCTCAGCGATTACAAACCCTCCTCTGTGTTATCAACTCTGTTTCCAGCACAAAACCAAAACACATTCCCTTACCAGCTACTTTGAAGAAAATTAACTCCATCCCAGCCAAAACCAGTACACTCGGGTGGTTGCAGAGAAACCTGAAATGACCACTGGAGTTAAGACGAGTTGGTGTTTACTCTGGAAGGAACCTGATCTGGGTGGATTGCGTGGTGTGCCGCCCAGCACCGAGCCTGTCAAAGTACATTTGTCTGCGATATGAGGGACTAAACTTCATTTTGCTATGCATGCAGGACAGCTGTCAATCATACATGCCTGAAAGGTGTGCAAGGTGTTCAGATAGGAGGAAGCCAGTGCCAGCTACAAAATGAGAACAGGATTTCAAGTGCCAGGATACTCTGAATATTCATTACTGCGGTTTTGGATTTGGTTTTGTTTTTTAAGAGAATGATGAATTTGAGGAAAATTGAGCAAATAATTGCTGTCTGTGACAGCTGCAATTAATGTGCTAATAAGGGAAGGTCTCTGAAGCTCTTCTTTTCCAGTAACTAAGAAATTTCAGATACTTACCCCACTGCTGCATGTTGTCAGTGATCAGTCTGTAGGAAAAATAGTTTTTTGGGGAGCATAAATACTCTGAAAATGAAAACTAAACCACAAAGAAAAGTTTCCTGGCAATGTCTATTATTAATCCCAAAGGACACTAAGGAAGGAAGTTCGTATGGTTAATTCACTAATATGACTACCAGGAGGTGTGGACGTCATGACAGCTTAAGCATATTCATCTCACCTTGGTAAGCCAAATCAACTCCTTGTTGCCCTCAGTTCCTGTGAATAGCACTTGTTTTCCTCTACCCTGTTCTGCCCTCTCTGTAGTCTAAATTCAGCTGTGCTGTCCATCATTGCTCTGAGGCTGTATATTACCCAGGCCTCTTCAATCTCAGATGTTGTACATCACACTTATGAAAAATTATAGGAAAGGGTGCTGCCATCCATGCAAATGGAAACTTAAAGTCTACAACTAGCAGAAAATGGGCTTCGGTTTACACTCCTGGAAGGAAAAAAGCTTCCCTCCATGGAGAGAGTGAAAACAATTAGCAGTCACCATCATTTTCATCTCTATATCACAAAAGTACTTTGTGAAGGCTGATAAGTACCATTAACCCCATTTTACAGATGGCTGGGAAACAGCATCATGCAGCTGCAAAGTGAGCTGCTCAAGGCCATAGAGTAACTCAGCAGAAGTTATGCAAATAGAAACCAGGTCTCCTGATGCCAAGCCTTATTCCTTGGCCCACACAGATTCTACACAGGAGACTTGACCTAATTCCAACATCCGTGAAAGTGGCATCTTCCTTTGCCACAAGCCTAAGCAGGTATATGGAATGGATGAATGACCACGCTTCTCCAGTGCTCACCATTCTTGTGCAATAATTGCTCTGCAGACATTTTTGTGAGCTTGATGAATGTTTTATTTACATGGAAATGTCTCAGCTAACGCCCACAGTAAACACAAGGCTGTAGTCAAAACGTTAGTGCATCTATTATCACATAGAGTGGGCTGAAAGATATGCCTGTGTCTGCTGTGAGCAGCCTTGTTCTATCAGCACTGCGGTGCTTCACTGTCCATAGGGGAGACAAGCCTTTCACTTTCACTTGATGGCGGCCATGATCTAAGGGCTCCCACCCCCCAAGCCTGCTTATTTCTCTACTGTACATTTGAAACCAATTTTAAGTTATGTTTGCAAGTAGGACTCTGAGGATGCCCATTGGTGGGGGTGGTTCATAAATAAATTTTGTATCTGGGTTTGGCAGTGGTTTGGAGGTGTTGCAAATACCTGGTGTGCAGGTTCCTGATGCAGGCTTTGCTCTGCCAGAGACACATTATGATCATTACAATGGTGGGCAGGGAGCTGAGAAGCTGTTTCTAGTTCTGGCTTTTCTGTCATGTCTGCATGAATCATGTATGGTTGGATCCACCCTGCCTAACTTCAGGTGTTTCACTGAAGAGCCTGTTTTCATAGTGTCAGGGCTCTTCTGCAACTGATGGATCCATAAGATCTGTCTCCCATTGGAGCTGCCTGTCTATGTTGACTGACAAAAAAAAAAAAAAATTACACTTATAGTTAATCTGCTCCTTAGAGCTAATTGATTTGGTGCAATTCCAGTTTTCAATGTTTTACTTTTCGACTGCTGAATGTAAGATTACCAGTTCTCTCTCATTAAATGTAAGAATTATCAATCAGTTTCAGAAGCTGAATACTCACAAACTAAGGTCACTGGGACTATGATCTTTGGGGGATTTCTCTGTGTTTTGCAGACGTGGGTGCAAAATGGGTGTAGTGATGTTATACCTAATTCACATACCAGCAGCACAAAGTGAAGGCTGCATTACTGATCTATTTGTTCTACCCCAGATTTTATATACTGATTCATATTAACAACATTTCTGTAGGATACCAGGGAGGCCAATTGTAGCTTATTTAATGACAACTGATGCCACATGCTTGAGGTGACCAAAGGACTCTCAAAGTGTTTAAGATTAAAGGCACAGTGCTTTACTGCATTGGCAAATACTAGCAAGAAATGCATGCACAGAAAGCTGCTGCCAAAATACAAGTCCATGATGGATGGAAAGTGCAATGGAAATACTAAGTAAAATATTATCATTTGTTATTACTGCCACAGGGTAATGTGGCCATTTTTTATAGCTAATATGTCATTTTTTATAATTCTTTTGCCTCATTGCAACTTTGAGGAAGTTATAGCTGATCTGCTGGCTGTGAATCTGTAGAAGCCTGTGTATGTATAAGTACAGGTACTGATTTGCACGAAAGAATGCAATGGAAGCCTTTTATATTTAATGTAGGAGGTAAAGGGAAAGGCGGCTTTGTCAGCAGTCTGAAGTCTTCTGGAATTTGGCTATTCAAGTGAATTTGTAAACACATTATCCAAGCCATGAAACACCCAAAACCATTCACAAATAATGTATTATCTTTTGATAGCCTGAGGTGGGGATAAGATGTGGGGATGGTCTAACATGATTTGGAAAAATTCCCAACTAATGAGAAATCATCTATATGACACATTTCTAGTCTGTCTGATTTTTATTTGTGGATTATGTTTTCCACTAACTAATAACTATCTGTCTCAGTCATTCTTATTTTAACACTATTAACACATCCAGTAACTGTGCTGATATTTCAGAAAATATCATCCTTCACAAAATTCTAGTGCTTGAAATATTTTAGTACTTCAATAGTGCAATATTTGAATAATCCAATTTACCTCAGTGTCAAAATGTATGGTCACAGACTTATCTTACCAGATATAAATGTGTCTGATATGGAAACACTTAAATTTGCCAGAAACAGGAGGGTGTGTACATAAAGGGACAAAGGGGAGATGAAAAGAAAACTGCTGAGTCAGTCTTCTGAGTATTTTAAATGGTGGTACACTAATGTAAGCTGTATGGGGAATAAGGCAGAGGAACTGTGAATCTTAATACATAATTAGAAGTATGTCTTAATTGGCTTACCAGAGGTTTGTTAGGCTAATTCATGTGACTGGAATATTGATATAAAAAGGTATGTCTTGTCCAGAGAGGACAGTGGAAAAGAGAGAAGATGTGTTTTATAGACCAAGGACACCATTGGCTGTGAGAGACAGAATTCAGTGTGAGACTTGAAGAAACCATCTTACTGAAATAGAAAGGAAGCCAACAGAGTGATGGGCTGGGCTGGTGTAAACAACCGTCAGATAGGCAAGTGAGACAAATGCCTTGAATAGCTACCAGAATATTTCAAACCCCAGGGGTTGCTGTCTGTGGAGCACATTGACATCAAACTACAGTTGGAACAGAAACACTGCAAGAATAGCAAATTCCTTGGTTCCTCTGGAAGCTGCCTTTTATCTCCAAAAATTGGTATGGTTCACATGAAAAAAAAGTCTTTGTAGACACTCTTGTGACCAATACATATTAATTGGCTAATAAAATAAAGTAGAAAGGCACAGAGAAGGGGATGAACACCCTGACTCATTTGAAGACAGAGAGAAACAGAAAATAAAAAGCAAAAAGTATTTAGGAAAAAGCATATTAATAAATTCAACTGATTGGCAGAAGAGATCTCAGGGGAAGCAAATCTAGGGGGCAAGAGTTCCAAAAAGCTATGACAGCTCTGGGACTCAAATTATCATGTGGAAGGTGTAGGAAGGTTAATAAGAGCTTGTCTGACCCATGATCATCTCCATTCTATGAAATTTGGGAAACAGTGAGAAAGAGAATGGAAGGTAGGTCAAATCAGAGGGAAATAATATAACTCCAAGCACAAAGAGACAAAGAAAGGACAAAATGTTATGCAAAGGATTTACAGCAATATAAAAGCATATTGGGTAAGTGCATTAGTAATAATAAGAAGAGGAAGGGAACAGCATGAAGAAGTAACCCAGCAAAACATGTTTATTTTTAACTTCAACCAGTTAATTTGTTCACCATGCAGTCCTGCAAACTGTTGTACTGGCACAAATGAGCGGTATTGCAAGGGAAAGATGGGTGGCAAAGGGAAAGGAGGAGGGGCAAGCTGCCCAAAGCAGTTCTGTCACTAAGGGAAATATAAGTGCAGGACCATTACTCAGTGGACAAAGAAAGAAGATAACTGATGATGGGGCTAAAGCATTCAATGCCTTTTTTCTCTCTTCTTCCCTAGAAAGATTAACTATGATTGGATGACTAATAAAATTAATACCAGGGTGGAAAGAGCAAGAAACTAAGAGTGAGACAAAGAAGGTATAGTAAGCAATTGTCCGGACCAGTTAGATGTTTTCAAATTGGCAGATTATATTGTATAATATTTGAGAAAGAAAGTGTTTTGGTAACTGTTGTCCTTGATAATTTGGGGCCATGATAAAGCCCCAGTGTCAGCCCCCTTTGACTTCAGTAGGGCTCTGAGACATCAGCCTTTTAACAAAGCTGGACTTTAAATGAAGCTACAATAGAAGTAGACGTACTAAAAGAATTTCCTGTTTGTGAAAAGAGGTTCCACATGAAGGTTGGCGCTGGTCAGTTTTTGGGCTGATTCTGTTCAGTGTTTCACTGAGGACCACGAGGGTGAAATAAGCACCATTTCTTAGTATTGTGGATCACACCTAACAAGGAGAGCTTGCAACCAGGTAGAAACAGTGTTATGTTTGTAGAATTCAAAATCATCTTTTTAGATACTGTGAAGATTCTTCTGCCTAGCTGTGTCTGAAAACCAGCAAGTTTGGATCTAAACTTGCTACTCTACACTACAGTGAAAAAAAAAGAATAATCACATTGAGATTATAGTGGATGAAAAGCTGGACATGACCCAGCTTGCACTCACAGCCCAGAAAGTCAATAGTATTGTGGGCTGTGTCAAAAGAAACATGACCAGCAGGGCGAGGGAGGTGACTCTACCCTTCTGCTCTGGTGAGAGCCCACCTGTAATGTTGGATCCAGCTCTGGGGCCCCCAACATAAGAAGGATATGGACCTGCTGGAGCAAGTCCAGAGAATGCCACAAAGATGCTCAGAGGGCTGGAGCACCTCTGCTACAGGGAGACACTGGGAGAGTTAAGGTTGTACAGCCTGCAAAAGAGCTCTGGGGAAACCTTAGAGCCTCTTCCAAGACTTAGAGGGCACTTATAGGAGGATGAGGGCAAAAGTTTTAGCAGGGCCTGTAGCAATAGGACAAGTTGTAGTGGTTTTAATCTAAGGGAAGGTAGATTTAGATTAGCTATAAGGAAGAAATATTTTTCTGTGAGGGTGGTGAAACACTGGCACAGGTTGCCCAGGTAGATGGTCGGTGTCTCATCCCTGGAAACAAGCATTCTATATCACACTGTATTTTTACTTGTTCATCTCCAAGTCCTTTACAAAAGAGACAAGTATTACTGAGTATGGACAGAACAGAGTATCCTACTAAAAAAGCAAAACTGGATTCAAGAAGCCTGCACCAAAATGCAAGTCCCTTAAATCCTAAACTACTTAAATGTACCCCTACTTCTGCCAGGATAAAATATCTCTCAGAAAAATTGCTTGTTGGATTTATCTCAGGGAGGAAAGGCTCATCTAGCACATCCTGAGTCTGCAAAACTGCCTTAGAAGTGGTGTGTGTTTTCTGGTACATGCTGCTTTCAGGAGGATCCCTGAATAATGTCCAAACTATCCTTCATGAGATACTTGGCAAGTATGGTTCCAAACCTGACAAGAAGCCAAAACTTAAGGTTTTTTTTCTTTATCTTTTTTTCCAACATGCTCTGTTCTGCGGCTGTGCTCTGGTGATTTGAGCCAAATGACTTGATCTGTTTTCTGATGATAAAGTTTTCCTAGGTCTGCAAGTCGCTGTAGAGTGTTGGATGATGGGAGAGGGGAGGGAGTGAGTGTAAAGGTGAATAACTCTGCATTGCACAGCAGCCAAGCCTAGTTGAAATTCACAATCATTGAGCTAGGCAGTATAGGAGTCACCTGGCAAGTGCATTATGGCATGGAGTCCCTTTTGTCCAAAAGCACATATGTCCCCATTCACAGCACGTTAACAGGCAGGCGTCCTCAGCACTGCCTATCACCAGCAGCAGTGTGACTTCCACCTTCCTCAAGCCAACCTGGCTTGCCAACGCCTATGCAAATGGCATTCCTGAAAGGCCATTGCTGCTCTGTGCCCATACACAACCCAGCTGTCCCGCCTGAAAAAGTCAAAACTTTTTCTGGGAGAATATTTACATCTGCAAGGGTAACCACTGAGGCTCCTGTTAAGGCTAGTGGAAAAGGGTAGACTGTGGAAAGTGAGGGGAGACTCATTGAAAGGCAATTACAGCCAGAAAGGTAATTTCCTCATGTGTACACCTGCCATATCTTTGTATATTTGTGTGCGATATCTCTTATCATGAGGAAAGTAGGAGGAGCAAGAGATAGATATCTGTGAATATATCTACCTTCAGTAGAAGGCTAGGAGCAGAAGGACCTGGCAAGTTGCCAGACAATTGATCCTCAGGTAATTTCTGGCCCAGTTTTACCAAAAGGCTTCCACTAAGCAAAAAACCTTGAGTCTGAGTGAATTTGCACACGTCTGCAATAGATTTGACTCTCTAAACCACAGCACGCTTGGCCCTGTTTAAAGCTCTGTTTTCAACGTAGCTGTTGCAGAAGCAGAGTAACACTCTGCTCCTATGAGACTGCTGCAAATCCCAGAAGCTGGCAGCTTTCACAGCACTCTGCAAGATTTCTGTTGGGTTTTTTTCTGAAGTTTTGGCCTATGATTAATTGGTTTAATTTTTTTTCAGTAAAGTTCAATTTCTGCTTTACAGGCACCATTAGTATTTGAGTGTCTGCTTCTGTGGTGATGGATGCCAGGTAAAGTTGGGTGGGTTTGGAAATGGTTTTCCTGTACCTACAAAACTGTTCAGGTTCAAAAAAAAAAATTGATCTAAAGTCAAACTGAACTATCTGAAGCAGTGGGAGGAGGGGGGGAGGGAGCAGAAAGAACAGGTATGTGCTATGCCATTAGCAATTATTTCATTCAGAAAAGCCACTGTGGACATCAGGATTTTCCTGGGTCTCCCTGAGGCACATCTCTCTCCCTCACCTTCAGGTGCTCAAGCTCTTTGGGTGAATAAAGGCATGTTTATTGGAGCAAGAACTTCAGCGTGCAGATTTCTAACATCCCAAATTATATTTTAAGCATGGGACTAAAGAGCTTGTCTCTTTTCTGGCCAAATAAATACTTCATTATTTGTGCAGCTGCAGGAGGACTTGCTGGTCATCAAACAGCCAGGGTTTTTTGAGTGAGTGACTTTCTGCTTCACAACCACATAGCTGCAGCCAGAAAGCTTTTTCTCACAAAGGTTTAGGCTGAAGTTGTTATGTCTTTTCTGTTACTGGCACTAGTTTCAGCAAACCAGGATTTTCACATGAAAAGCAGTTTTCATTAAAAATTGCAGGCCAGCAGTTTTGCTAAGCAGCTGGTCCCATACAAGTCCATGGCCACCACGGTTTTGATTGTCAATGTGTGATAATGTGGATTATCTGGAAGTACAATGAACATACACAGAGCTCCCAGTATCCAAATCTAGCTGCCCTGCTGATCCAGAAAAACCTGAAGTGGATTGTATGTGGCAGGCCTCTGGTTTAGCCCAGCCAGGTTTGTGAGCTAAACCCTGTTCACAGAAGACAAGAGCATTTACTCTTTAATTGAGAAAAGTAATTTGAGATTGTCACATCTCATGATTGCCTAGAATCTTCATGTGGCAAGATGGCCGGGTAAAAATATATTTTATTTTAAGTACATTGTTGTGCTCCAGTGATAAAATGTTAAAAATGCAGAATGGCAGACATTTCAAAGGGAATTTTCAGAAAGGAGAACAGAGAGCAGCTGTTCACACCAGAGCTAAGTCCTTGTTTCTGTCCAAAACCACATGATCTGAACTGCAGTGGGATTGCTCATTATTTATCTATTTATTTACTTCTCATGGGATTCTCAAAGCTTTTATTTTCACAAGATGATTGACTTAGCGGAGTTGACTGCAAAGTTCTGACTGCAGAGTCTTTGCATTGCATTAGCACCTAGAGACATCAGTTGAGATCAGGACCGTATGTGCATACGAGGCTATAGTGACAGGCAAGGCTTTTCTGAGGAGCTTATGATTTATTTCAGCCAAAAATGCAAGAATGTGTTTTGATACTACTTTTTAAGGTGAGGAAACAGTAGGCCCAAAGTCATGCAGAAAGACCTCACGATAGACAGAAATCAAACCAAGGTTTCTGTA
>WEKY01001377.1:0-39978 GCA_013390045.1 Picathartes gymnocephalus | reverse complement strand
TATTTAACTTCTCATTATCCTCCACTGATTATGTTAGTAATAATTCAATTAATATCCTCGAGCCTGTTTTGTCTGTGATGGTGATTGGTGAGTGATCTGTGCAGGTCCTCATCTCAATCCCTGAACTCTTTTTATTATTTTCTCTCCCCTGTCCACTTGCAGAGGGGAGTGATAGAGTGGCTTTCGTGGGTACCTGGCATCCAGCCAGGGTCAACACACACTTGAGCTAAGTGATCCCAGCATGTTCATCCAGCATCTCAAAATCTTGCTAGAAGAACCCAGGCTACAGGTTGGCTGATGCTTCTACCATGCCATAAGGTTTTCACCTAACCAAAGTGACTGAAAGTATGTTTCACACATCCTCACTGAAGAGAGAGAGAATTACAGTAGGCTACATGATGAAAAGATAAAACAACTTTTGGAGAGTTAGCAAGAGGATCCTCCTTGAGCACTTTGTGTATTGGTTAAACCTTATAAAAGATTGTTTTTCTGAACCTCATGCAATTTTTAGAAAGGCCGGGTTTTGTTTGACTTTTGGAAGAAACAGATTTCAACATGTGTCAAGTACTTTTAAACAAAATTCATCAGAAAGGATAACCTTAGACCTCCATTCAATATCTTAACTTGCAGAGACCCTTTGATTTAAGTGATGCCACTGTGAAATTGTATTTTGTATAATTTCCAGGAGTAAAGTATAAACATTTCCAGCAAAGCATTCTTAATGTAAGTTTTGTTTTCTAAGTGTGTTTCTTCCTTTCTGGATTTTGTTCCTGTCATAGGAAACCTTTTTTTGTTTTAATGGAAAAAACAAAATGGATGGATTCCACAGATTTTCTTTTCTCCCACTCTGCAAACTCAGAAAACCATAATATAAGGCATTTGTGACAAAGCGTGAATAATAATGTCTGAGAACCCCTTGCTACAATATCATCCCAAAATACTATTTCTGTCACTTCCTGTTTCTGACCATGCTGAAAAGAATTGTAAACATGACATTTCTCCTACTATTTGTGCACTTTTAAATTCTGATCTCAGCAGAAGCCAGAAAAAGCACAAGTCCACAAACCTAAATGCTACACTCTTAAGGGAAAATGAGATTCATCACAAATGACTTCATTGATTTAGATTTATATTTCTGTACAAAATATTATTATTCCAGGCTTAAAAGGAATTTTCAGAACATGTGGCCTATTTATGACACCTGTTTTACAATAGGGTGAAACAGATCCTAGGTGTGTTTATTTCTTTCCACGGAATATGAAGTTGTGACCAGTTCTGCCATACATGTTTACATGTCAAATATATCCATTTGGTCAGTTAATCCCTTTTCCTTTGCTTACCTACAGGCAGATATATCAGACCCTTTATTGATTTTTGCCTTTATGCATCTTATAATGACCATATTGCATCAATTGAAAAATACTCCTCTATTTTTCGTATATTTTTCAAATACTGAAGAAGTTACAACACCCTGCTTACTCAACAGTTAAGTAAAGCATCTAACATCCACTAAGCAATTTCCATCCTGCAAACAACTATATTAACTGTGCTATTTTTTCTGTGCCATAGTCACAGTAAGAGAATAATATAATTTTTCCATTTGGAAAGCACATCTAATTAGGATCATTGAGTCCAACCATTAACCCAGCTCTGAAAGTCCACCACTCAGCCTTGTCCCTAACCATCATATCGACATATTTTTGAAACACCTCCAGGGATGGTGGTTTCATCACTCTCCCTGGGCAGCCCAAAGACTGACCACACTTCCAGGGAAGAAATTTTTCCTTATATCCAATCTAAACCTGTACTGGCGCAACTTAAGGCCATTTTGCCTCATCTCATCGCTAGTTACCTGGGAGAAGAGATTGATCCCCACCTGGCTACAGGCTCCTTTCAGGTAGTTGTAGAAAGGAGTAAGGTCTCCCCCGAACCTCCTTTTCTGCAGGCTAAACAAGCTCAGCTCCCTTAGGCACTCCTTGTGAGACTCATACTCCAGACCCTTCACCAGCTTCGTTGCCCTTCTCTGTACCTGCTCCAGCACCTCAATGTCCTTCTTGTAGTGAGGGACCCAGAAATGAACACAGAATTCAAGGTGTGGCCTCACCAGTGAAGAGTACCAACAGGTGATCACTACCATAGTTCCGCTGGCCACAGTATTGCTGAAAATAGCTATGCTTCTTTCTGTAATTTTTATTTGTTTAGAAATAAAGACTTGTATGTTTATCATCCTTGATTCTCTCTCTTTTACATGGCTTCAATTCCAGATTCAACTCCACATTGTGAAGAGTCTTAAATATATTTGAAATGCTGTCTAAAATTGAATTAATTGTCTAAATGAAAGTGTCTTCTCTCACCATTTAAGTGAAGTTAGAAAAGTGACCCAAAGAAGAAAAGATCAGTTTATGACTGACAGAACAAAACTGCAAAAAAATTGCCCCTTGTTGCAAAAGATGTTAGGAATGGCCACACAGTATTTGTTCAGTCATATGAGTCTAATTTTGCAGCTCCTGGTAATCAAAGAAGAAATTTCTGCAAAGCAAGGTTTCTCCATTAGGAAGGACATTCCTCTGCATAGCCTGTCTACTCTGAGTTTCCCTGTGCTTAATTGGCAGCAACATGTGGAAGCAGCTGTGTGATAAAGGTTTCAGAGATAAAATCTTGGTAAAATGATCTTAAGTATCTTCATTGCTACTGAATATTTTATGCATAAAAATAAATGGTTGTATGTTGTATTAAATAATAAAATCTTGGCCAATCAGGAAAGGACTCTGGTATTCTTGGGAAGCTTTGAATGTCATCCAAAGCCAATACGTGGAGTTGACTGTTGGCAACTTAATTGCAAAACACATTTCCATGATAGATCAGAAATAGAATGCTTGAATTTGTGTGAGTTAATTCCTGATTGAATTTACAGTACACTGGGACATGCTTACTCCTGTTTTTGAAGAACAACCAAAATCCTGAGCTGGAAAAGGGATAGAAACAAAAAGTGCTTTTTTCCATGCTTTTAATTTTTTTGTTTGTTTAAAGGTAATGGCAACTATTTAGAACATTTTTAATAAATAAGTAAATCAACCATTCTGTAATGAAAAAGGACCAAGCTGCCATGGTAATTTTAGTCCTGGCGATATTACAGCCACCAAATTGGTAGAGAAAGCTGTTACTGCATTTCTTAAACATGTGGAGGGAAGTCACATGCAGCTGGAATGTCTCTGCAATCTGGGTTTACATTCAATCATTTGACTTCAACTATAAGTTTTCCACTAATAAAAGTTCAAATGGTTCAGATTGGCTTCTGTTACAAAGAATGTACTAAAATCTTGGCTGTGATGACATTCATTGGCATGGAAATATGCTTTATATTAACTTAAATTTCTAGAAAGTGAAAACACTTAAAAGTCTTTTCCCCTTACTGAATTTTTAAAATGTTGCTTGGGATTTTTTTTTGTTAAAAGTGCCTGGATATCCTAAATATATGGTAGTAATAGAAGATATACAGTTTGTATATCATATTTTAGCTTGAACTTCTATGTTGATATAAAATAGTGATTATTGTAAGAAAATTAGGACAAATTTTACTGATATGAAAGTCTCAGAGTATTTGTTCTTGAGTGATTTGTGATTTTGCAGCCTCAGTGTTGGAGTACCCCATTTAATACATATGAGAAGGCCAACTGAAGAAAGTCAGTTAACAGTTTTTAGAGTTTTCAAAGCATAATGTACATTTATGAAGAAGTTATTCCCTTAAATAGTGGAAACTAAGATTAAAATTAATCTTTCTTAAAAATTAGACATTCAACTTTTCAAATTTTCCTCTCTTTACAAATTTCAGGAAATATATTTGTAATAGAGGAAGTTTATGACTTTCAAGCGGTGAAGAAATCAATCTGAATGGGCTCTACAGTGCCCCAGTTCATGGTTACTCTGATCAGTCCACTTCTTTGTATAGAATGCTTATGATAGTTCTCAGTTTTTGAGGTAGGCCTTTCAGTACAATATGACTACAAAGAGTACAAGATATAAGACAGAAAGATATTTAAGTACAGTGTTAACAAATGAATCATACTCATCCTAAATATAAACAAACAAAACCAACCCAACCAAAAAACCCCTCCCCAGAAACTGCTCCTGAAAGTGATGAAACAGCAACAACAAAATCCAGCAAAAACAAACAAGCAAACAAACCCTAAAGCCAACCCAACAAAACCTATTTAAATTTCTCCATCTTCTTCCAACTACAATCTGAAGATCTGGTCCAGTAAAGGTCTTAATTATGTGTTGAAATGATAAATTCCAAGAGATTACTAATGTGATTAACTGGTTTAATCTATCCAAGACTTAATTCTTAATGGTTGATTTTTAGTGTGGTGCGTTTGTAGTAGGACCAAAAGTCATTTAACTGTCTTATTTAATTTTGATACGCAATATGTAAGCATGGTGATTGCATTAAGAATGCTAAGAAAGAGTTGTAGAACTTATTATCAAAACCTGTGGAATATTTTCCAGTAAGTTCACAAGCTGTGAATACATAAGTATATAAGGTTACACTAAGCCCATTGCTGAGCACTTATTAATTGCTTTGTAAAATAAAAAACCCCTGCATAGATTCAAATACAAGAAACAGATGAAAAAAATAATAACAATTTTCCTTTGTCTATCTAAAAAGCAATCTTCCCAACGTAATCAAACATTGTTTAACTGGCTTGAACTCATTGCTTAAATCACTACTTTATTGATTAATTATATTTCTGTCTTCATTACATCAAAAAGGATCTGATATGGATTTTATAAAAGGTTAATTGTGTTCTAACTCCAGAGAAGTATCACTTCCTACAGAAAGAAGTCCAACATGAAGCTATACAAAATAGTTAAAGTGAAAATCAAAGATCAGAAGTGAAGATATGACTTACAAAATGAAAATGCAACTTTCAGGTAAGCTAACAAAATCAACCCTGTCCCCACAGATGCCTAAAAATTCTTCCATATCTACCAGAAACTGATGTTCAGTCTTTGACCCAGTCCCTCTCTCATTGTTGCAAACCCATCTGGAATTTTGTTTTATCTTGCGGGTCCCTTCCAACACAGCACATTGTGTGATTCTATCTTTTAATGCTCTTTCCCTGACTTTCTTGTACTCTCCGATTCTTCAGTGCTTATGTTATATGTTTGCTACTTGAAATTTGGAAAGAAAACCCAAATTGCAACCCAGCAGACTACAGTTTCACACTTTCCTGGCATATGACTGTGATTTCGTAAGTCCTGTGTGTGCATGTGAGCACTGTATATCTTCACAGTACTAACTTACGTGCAAAATCCCAAAACACCGATATGCGAAATAACCTGAAGGTTGACACGGTGATCAAAAAATGTAATGATGATCAGCAAAAACTGACTCCCACTGGGATTTGTTACATATTGAGAAATACTATCAGCGTGTTGTAGCTTTAACATTTAAACTCATGAAAGATCTAGAAGAAAAAGTACAAATATGTTAGTGAATTCATAATGAATTTCCATACAGTATCAATTTGCAAAAAACAGACAACACAGAAGATTACAAAGTCCCAGAGCTGTTAGCAAATGCACAGAGAACAACATTATTAAAGTATAAGCTGAGAGATACAAAAAAATAATTAGAAGCTCTGCACAACTGCAAAAGAGAAATTGGAAAAAAAGGAATGCCAAAAGAAGTTCTGAGATTTTACTAGACAGCAAAGAAAGTATAATAGTATTTTATATCATGATAGGGAAGAAAATCACCAATGCAGTTTTAAAAACTCTCCGTAGAGAAATCATGCCATGGAGGAGGAACATAATACCGATTTACCTTATCATACAGGATATATACTTTGGATAGGTAGATAAAATTTGAAAGTGTGTCATCAATAAAAAATAAATAAATTGCAACTGGGCTGTCTACAGAGATTTAAAAAAGAAAAGGAAAAACAGGACAGTTGGGAAACTAACTGATTAACTTGAAAGACAATAAATGATGTTGAATACAACAACATTATTAACTCACTTAAAAAAACTCTTAAAGTTCTGATACTCATTTCTAGATGTGGATGAAATTTTGTCATTGAGATTTTATTTTCTAGGAACATTTTTTAATAGAGAATGATAGTGTTTTTGAGAAATAGATGAAAAATTAAAATTTTAACTCATCATGATGTGTTTGTAGTAAGAGAAATATGGCATGGAAACAGGAATGTGCAAACAAATAAACCCATATTTAGAAATTAGTCTTTCTAGTTGCCATTTTTAGTTTCTCTGTATCTGTCCTCCAAACAAACAAACAAAAAAAAATTCTATGCTTAGTACCTTGAAGAAAAAAGTCCTGAGAGGCTCCCATAAACTTACTTTATTGAGGCAATAATCCACTTCTCTGATAGGAACAGGCATGATGACACACTGAAAGTACTAAAGGTGCATCAACATCCAAAAATGAGATGATGCTGATTAAACAAGAAATTTAGAATTTAAATTCAAGAACAGATATGAAAACAGGGAAATTAGGTCAGAACAATAGGGGAAAATTGGCAGAAACAACCAGTTGGTGGCTTAATAATGTTTGAAGGTATAAGGACTCTGATCAAGCATATATCTGTAAAGACTAGCACACTCAACAGGAAAATGTGGATATAGTAATAAAAATAATAGATTTCAAGAAAATTCCCTTGGGAACACTTTAAATTGTCTGCAACACTCATGTCTTTGTGGTGAATGGCAGTTCTTGCACTGGATAAAGAAGGAACAAATAGACCTTTTTCATGATAGGTGTCTGGGTTTGTGTGAAGAAAAATTCCTTTAAAATCTTGGGCTTTCCCAAGAATGTGGTGTTTGCTGTGAGTATTAGAGATTGACTGTTTCCCTTCCTCACTTAGTATTCAGTTAGTGTAGCAAATAATCTAAATGTTTGTGCAATTGATGCAAGATTGTGTAGTAGATGAAGCCATAGATGGTTCTGCTGCAGAAAACAGGATGGGAAAAACACAAATGGAAACCAAACACCATGTCTGGATTATGTTGTAGATACACATGGTAGTTTGTGTAAATGAGAAGAGGAGGAGGGAGAGAAATTGAGTTGGTGAGGGCAAATTCTTCAAATAAACAGGAAGAGGTTGTGATTTCACCTGAAGGGAAAGGGAGTACTTTTGCTTCCCTCTGCTAAAATATGTAATTCATCACTTCCCAGCATGCCCTGTGATCATGCTACTTCATATGGCATTGGTGAAGAAACTTCAGGGACAAAACACTACAGCATCATGTTCTTTCACTGTCCCTCTGTCCTGGGCACTTGTTGCAGTATGTTTTCCTTGTCCTCCCCCTATGTTGGTTTAGTTTAAACTTACACCTCTGCTTGCTTGCTTGTACTTAGAACCTCCCAGCTGATTGAAAAGTTGCTCCTCCCCTGTTTGATGTTCCCTCATTCTCTCCCTCGTGTCAATCTCCCTTAAACCCTATCCCTTTATCTAGAAAGTTCCCAGTTACGCAGTTACTCATTGGTGGTGTTAGATGAAATCCCTCCTTACCTATCCCCCATTGGATACTGTGTTTGTCTGTTATGTGATTCCCCCACCCATACTTCACTGTAATTGGTTGATGCCTATGATCCTCCCCCAAAACACAGCCTTTAAAAACCCATGCTCCCTGTGTTCTGGGTCCTTGTTGGTCCCAGCTCCATCAGGCAAATAAACCTTTGCTTGGTTTACTGGATAAAAGGAGTCTCCCCGTGCTCTTTTATCTCTCCTGCACGTTCGTCAGCAAGCCCTCAGGTTGCACGTGACCAAAGGGCTGTCGTCCTCAGGGATCTCAGGCTGAGACACCCTTTCGACACTGCCTTGGATATTGGCCGGAATAACAGGGCACGCATCAGGCATTGGTGAGGCCACACCTTGAATCCTGTGTCCAGTTCTGGGCTCCACTACAAGAAAGGCATTGAGGTGCTGGAATGAGTCCAGAGTAGGGCAACAGAGCTGGTGAGGAGTCTGGAGAACAAGTCCTGTGAGGAGCAGCTGTGGGAGCTGAGCTTGTTTAGCCTGGAGAAAGTGAGGCTTGGGGAACACCTTATTGCTCTGTACAGCTGGCTGAAAGGAGGGTGTAGTGCGGAGGGAATCAGTCTCTTCTCCCAGGTAACAAGTGACAGGATGATTGGAAATGGCTTCAAGTTGTGCCAACGGAGGTTTAGCTTGCATATTAGGAAAATTTTCTTCCCTGAAAGGGGGGTCAGGCATTAAAACAGGCTGTCCAGGGAAGTGGTGAAGACACCATCCCTGGAGGTATACAAAAGGCACATGGATGTGGTACTTGGGGATCTGGTTTGGTGGTGAACAGGGTGGTTCTGGGTTAATGGTTAGACTGGATGACCTTAAGATATTTTTTCCAACCTTAACAGTTCTATGATTCTGCTCAAGCAAGAACAATTAGAAGCACATGCACCTTTTTGTGAATTTGTTTGAATTTTAAATTCTTAAAGCTGGTTCTTTTTGGATGCTCAGCTCCTGAATAAATATTTAGACACCTTATCATAGACAGCAAAACTGTTTAGTGTGTTTGTTTTCAGTTTGCTGTGTAAGCACTGTGCATGGGATATATAGCTCAGGGGCCATGAAAATGAGCAGCTGAGAGGAGAGCTACTCATGTGCCTTGGCCTGGCTGCTGCTGAAAGGGTCAGGGTGAGCATCTTGGAGGGGTGTAAGATACTCTGAGAACAGGCTCATAGCTAAGCCTTACTCATAACAAAGTTAGACTCTTGGAAAACAGAAGGAAAGGAAAGGGCCTACCTTTAAAAGGTAGTGTTATAAAGTAAGAGACAGTCTCTCTTCAATAATTTAATTAATTATCCTGGAAGCACTGAACTTACTGCATATATTTCTATATTTCTGTATTCTGTATTTTCTGTTTAAATTTGGGGAGAGGAAAGCTTTTTGGTATTTTTTAGTTTAGACTTTACTTTAATTTAAATGAACTTGTTTTTAGATGCCAAACAGATCAGGTGCAATCATTTCAAAAGAAAAGCAGGGAATATTTAGTTCCATTCTGGTCACTATAGAATACTATCCCATCTCAGTGAAAGTTTTCTGATACTTGCATGTTCCAAGCACTTATGATTTATGTTGACTTTGCTGTAATTTGCGAAATCTAAGCAATTGAAAAAAATTAAGTGCATATTCATCAAATGAGTCAAGGTGGATTTTTGCGCCCCTCTCCAGATATGTAGACTTGAAGTCTGTCTGACTGAAGTCAATTTGAGAGGTCAATTTTTATTGACTACCAGTGATGATAAAATGCAGTGGTTTTTACTCTTGAATCACCTTTTCATCCATTGAATAGTACAGAGTTACTTTAATGAAGAACTCTGACGGATATTTGTGAGCAAATGCAGAAAGGTTTAACACAATTCTCTCCCAGCACATTCTGCACCTCACCTGTCAGCTTTTTTGGAAGAGGTAACAGAAGGCAGCTTGTTTTGCTTTCAGTTTCTGCAAAATTAGTCTTCATGTTCCTAATTATTCTGCTGCATAATTTCACAAGCAGCAAAGAAATTTCTCCACAAGTTCTTTGATAGTGACTTTGTGGGAAAATACACCTTTCTTTATTCATGGTTCTTGATTAATCTCCTGGCTCTCATAGTAGTGTTTGTATATCTCTTTTTTTGAAAAGACCATAACTATTAACACATGTGAGTGACTATTATTTCAGCAAGTTGTTTGCTTGAAAAATGAGCATTCATTCCCCAAATGCTCAAAATAAACTTTCTTAGAGAAGTATTCGTGAAGAGTGAATAAATAAGAAGGACATATGTGCAATGAACTCACTGGTGGTTCAAAATTTGCCTCAAATGTTCTTCAGGAAAAATCAGGAAGTGCTAGCAGATTTCCAGGTAGAAATAAGTATTCTTGATCCTCAGAGAGTAGCAGCTCTAGTGAAGCACAGCAGTAGGTGTACACATATATATAAATATTCAAAGTCAAGGCGGTGAGTTAGCCATCTGAATCTCATTGAAGAGAATGAGGAACACGTGGCCAAATCCCTGTTTGCAACATAGAAAATTTATCCTAGTAGCTCTACGTAACATGAAAAAAATGTTAAATGATGAAACATTGCAGCTTTTAAAGACTTTTTAAATGCAAAACACATCTTAGTCAAGTTACTAAAAAATTGTGGAAACCCCATAAACCTGTTGGCTGTGCTTAAAGAAACTATAACAAACATCAATCACTGTAATTTAAAAATATAATCTCCATTTCATGTTAATGAACTAGAAAAAGGATGCTTTACTCTCCACTAGAAATACATGTTTCTTGTGTCTTCTAGAAAAGATACAATGTAAGTAGGAATTCTTTGAGAAATTTTGGCTTTTGCAGAATCTGCAATTACAAGAGGATGAAAAAAAAATGCCATCGAGGCATGAATTCAGCAATGGTACCTAAGTAGCAACCATTTACCCCAAAACTTACAAACTAGTTATAAACTGAATGATTAAATCACTAACGGCATGCACATTTTTTAAGGCTGGCATAGGCACAGACACCAGGTGCAAGAGAAAATGTTGTAGGTTAAAAAGGTTCATTATATAAATGGAAGTCTAAGGTGAAAACTCACCCTATTGGGATGATGCAGAGTTTGAAGAAGTGAAATTACTAAAATTGGTCATTTTTTTTGCTCTTTGTGTTGTCTATACCATTCTACCTTTTAAGTGTCATTCTTTCAAGACTTTGGGAGAGAAAGAAGCCAGAAAACTTTTTCTCTTTTTTTTTCTTTTATTGTAGTGTGAGAAGAAACCCGAATTTTGCAGGACAAAATGCAAATGTGATTATCACATCTCGGAACAAGATAAGTAAGAATATGGAGGAAAGGGGTATATCTGTGTATGTCAATCAGCAGACAGTCTTTAGAATGAGTCAAATGACAGAATATATAGAATGTGAGAAAAGCCCCACAGCTCTGGATAAAATTTCCCGTGTGCTCATTTCTATTACAGTTCAAAACTGACAGACTCTTCAGCAGAGTTCATGACATATCAACACACCTGAATTGAAGCATGAGTTTTCCAGCATTCAGACTGGAATCTGTAGGAGTTTCTCAAAGAGAAACTGATTCCCAGCAGTTCTGGTCCTTAACCAGGCAATGGCTGTAGATTGTCATTGTTTTTAACTTCACTGGGAAGATCAGCTCATGCTTAAACAGAGACACGTGTGCTGTGCAAAGAGTGTAGAACCAAAACCATTTTAAAAATGAGCAAAGTTGTAGGGTTTTACCCACAGAATTTTACAAGATATTTAAGAGGTTTCATTTATAAAGTGATCCCTGGATTGAATTTCTTGTCCTCCTTAGGCACTAAGAGTATATATGTTCAAATCAGGATTTTAATTTTAAATCCATCTAATCTCTGATAGTATAACTCTGGTGATGTAGGCATGCAATCAGTTAATGGATGCAATTTCACTGACATATATATATATATATATATATATACACTGTACACTTCAGGCACAAGGAAGTTCAAAGACAAGGAAAATTGACTGTCACGGCCTTTCTTCTTGCACTGCAAAGCCCTTACAGTTTCATCACTTTGCCATATAAGAGCCAAATTGCTTTTCTGAGTGGTGGAAATTTTAGCCAGGATTCACTCTGATTAGTAATATTTTGATGAACTATTTAACTTCTCTGAACATATGAAAAAGTTACAATAGACAGAAAGCTCTATTCATGCATATAACAATGTCCTCCCGATTGTACAATTCTTACTGGAGCATAGGTTTAACTTTATAAGATATAAACAATTCGCTAGTTGTCTGACACCCTTTTTTTTTTAATTTAATTTCATGCATCTGGTTTTACTCCTCTGTTACTCTCCATTTATGAAAGAGAAGCACTCTGTCTACAAAGTTAATTTTCTCTTTTTTTAATTTAACGCTTTTTGCTTTGGCCTATGAGTTCATCATACTCAAAGAGTGTTTGAAGTGTCTTGAGCTGAAGTTGTGAACTGTTTGGATACATGATTGTGGATTTGGTGGAAAACCTAACATTTTTCTTAGTCAGATGGGCTATGATTTTTCCACTTTGCTTTGGCAGACGCCTCACACCACAGAGCACGTATGCTTTCCCATATTACTCACTACCAGTTGTAAAGCATTGGTCTTTATTTTGAAATTAGATTTCCATAATGCATGTAACAGAAGACGTAAAATTACGGAGTACTGAAACTGATGTAAGAGTACATTTAATCTTTGACCTATACCATAAATTGTTGCTTTGAGATTATAAAAATTAATTTAGGCCCCAGGTTATTGTCAGGGAGAGATGTCAGGCAAATAAACAAATTAATTTTTTTATGCCAACTGTTTACATGATGACTAGATATTAGTTTTGTCTCATGGAAATACATAAAATCTTCCTCACTGCCTTCACTTCTTCCCAACATAAGATTTAAAAAATCTCAGTCACTGAAACAGAAACATGCACATGATTTCATACCACACTGACAAGGATTTGATTTCTTTCCCTTAATAGAAGTTAAAGCTGTCGACAACTTTTCTCTTGAAAAGTATCTCCAGTTAGAACATTACTCTCATGTTTTACAAAATCTTCTTTTCCATGCTATTCTTATTTTTCTAGGCATTCAGAGATCAATTCTTCCCTTTGGTAAATGGGTACAACAGAAAAAGCCATAGGATGAGGAAAATGGTTTATTAGTCAAAAAAAAAGGAGAAGTCTACTTAAACCATGAGAGGAACTCATCGTGCAGATATCGATTAAGTGGGAATAAGACCTTGTACGTCTCACAGCATACATATTGCCATACATATGTGTTTACTGTCTTTGACCATGATGTAAATTTTATGAGTCCTAAAAAATCATGCTCCAGCCTGGTATGCTTGGGTTATCCAGGCAGAGTGGCCTCAGTCAAAAGCAGTATCTAACTCAGCAATATCTAAGTCACTGTCATTTGCTATCTTGTTTTTTTTGAATGTATTTGACCAGGTTTTTAAGGCCATAAGGCAACTCCGTGGTCTAATATTAAATCCAGGACAATATGGACACCAAGAAAAAAAAAAAGGAGTGTTACTGTCTTGATCTTCTATGAACTGAGATATAAAAGCTGGGAAAAGTTCATAGATTGCAGATGGGAAAAACTTTGGCTATTTCAGGAAAGGCTTTGTGGTACATATGCAAAGTACATGCATCCCCAGATCCAGCAAACACCAGGAGATGTATTTATGCAGTGTTACACGGTTACATAGTGATAAGACTGAACACAGCTCTAGTGCCTTTATGAGATTTCCTGCAACTTTGATTTCTCCTGTCCTTCCTCTTTTTTTGCTGGTGGTTGGCTGTTTTTGTTTTTGTTGGATTTTTTTTCTTTTTTTCGTCCATAAGAAATAAATATAGGTATAGTTATGTATGCTGATCTGCATTTTGGGATTGCTCCACTTCACACTGAAATGAGACAAAAGGCTTCCACTGAATTCTTCAAGTTCTTCATTAGGCTCTGTTTCTCTTTATTATATCATATTTGTTAATGCCTTTTATTACTCTGGACGACCTTTCAATGCAGGCTTATCATAGTTTCTCATAAAAGTAATATTTCCAAGCACCCTGCTTATCTGACTGCAATTGCAATTCCAAATCTATCTGTCTACTTATCTATCTATCTATTTATCTATCACACCCATGGCAAATGTACTCACAAATTGGCATACAAATCTAGACAGCTGGTAGTACTACTATCATCCGTGTGAACAACATCTCTGAATATTTGAAAATATACGGAGGACTCTGTGAGGATATCAGGATACTTGGAGGACTTTTTTGATAGCTCAGAACAAGGTAAATGTTCTTGTAAGGCATTTAACAGGAATAGACACAGCACAACAGATTGGGGACCCACAGACTCATAGAACGTTAAGGGATTGAAAGGGACCTTAAAGATCATCTGTTCCCAGGGTTTGAACACTGCCGGGTTGAGATGTCCACAGCCTCTTTGGGCAACCTGTTCTTGTGCTTCACCACCTTCACAGAAAGAATTTCTTCTGTATATCTAACCTAAATTTAATTTCCCGTCTTTCAATTTTTACCCGTTACTCCTTGTCCTATTGATGCCTGAAGTGGTTACCTGGGAACAGAGGCTAGACAGGAGTAAGGGAATAAAGGTGGATATTTATTTGAAAGCTTTCAGAGGTACACCCTGGGGAGCACACCCTGGGCTACCAGACCCCAAGATGGACCCTAAGATGGATGACAAGTCACGAGTTCTTGACACAGTTACAGGTTTTAGTCCATTAGCATATCAGCATAAATTTGCCAATTAAAACTTTAGCGCTGATGTAATTCTCCCCAGCTTGCCCCCCTTTCCCACGACGTTGGTTTACACACTCTGGGCCCAGGACAGTCTGGATGTCCTTGGAGAGCGGCAGTGAAGAGGCTTGTTATATCTATCATAGCATGAGAGAGCAGCAGCTAACAGGTTCCAAGGCACTTCAGAGTCACACACTAAGCACTACAGGATTTGAAAAATATGAAAGTTGAAATCCGAGGCATCACTATCACTACAGTTTCTGCCCAAGAGTCTGTCTCTGGCTTCCCTGATACTGGAAGGTTGTTACGAGGTGTCTACATAACTTGCTCCTCTCCAGCCCCACCATCCTCAGCCTGTCTTCATAGCAGAAGTGCTCCAGTCCTCTTATCAGCCCCTCTGGACTTACTCCAACAGTTCCATGTCTTTCTTAGCTCAGTGGCTCCAGAACTGCAGCCTAGGATTCTACAGCAAGCTATAACCACATTCATGTTAATGTGGTTCCTCAACTTATGCAGTATATCTGGGAAGAAAATGAGACTGCGCAGCCCTGAGAGTCTAACACCTTTGGGATGCACTGGACTCCTTTTGTGTGAACTGCATTTTGAGCAGAGCATTAATCACCTGCACTTTGTATATGTCTGGCTTATTCTAACCCTAAGGAGAGGGCACATGTGCTCTGAGCACGCCCTGAGGCTCTTTGGCTGAGACCCATGGAAGATCAACAGCTCTGAGCAGCTTGTCCTGCTACTAATAAGGGACTCTCACACCTCCTGCTTCCCTCAGTAAATCCATACCAGATTATCCTAAAGATGTTATACACATGCAAAAATCCCATCCAGAAAATTAGCAGGGGAGTCAGCATACTAAAGGCAGAAGTCTCTGTTTTTAATTGTTTACCTCTTGCTATAGTCTTCCCACATATCTTTCCAAGTTCAGGTTTTGCAGTCTCACAACCCAAACTGTGACTTGCTTTACCTTTTGGTGGGATTCTGGCTGAATGAACTCACCTGCATTCAGGTGGATACGGTAAAAGGAACCCAAAAATGTTGCAATTAACTCCTCCATGATTTATATGGTAGTGAGGAGAAGCAGACTTTTTTTTCTAAGGGGGAACCTGCAGGGCTTGGTAAATTTTAACAAACATGGTTTAATTTCACACATTAAGTTCATTCAGTTTAGTTTTCCAGTGTCTCCTGGGAGACAAGTATTTTAACCACATACTCCTTCAGTAGAGACCATAATTCTATTTGCAGAATGCTTAGTTTTGTGCAATTCAGATCTCCACAGTGCTTTTAGGACTCCTGGATTAGAAATGCTAAGTAAAAATATGACAACAGCATAGTAGCTAGATCATTAAATGTCACAACAGCATTCTTTCTGATTTACAAGAAGTTGTTAAAAGTCAAGATTAAGTTCCTAGTCTGTAATAGATGTCTGTTACAGACATCAATTGTTTTGAAACAGGACCAATTAGCTGCAGACTGTCCAAGAGGTTCTCTGCAATTTCTTCTGGATATTCACACAAATATGAGTTAGAGTGGTGGTGCCGTGCTTAGCTGCCCGGATGCTAAGGCTGCGCCGGTCATGGGTATCTCCTAAGGGCCAGTGCCCCTAGTCCCCAGTCGCAGCTTGCGGTCAGCAGTGCCGCAGACAACACGCAAAGCAGTACTCACAAGGCGCGAAGAAGCCACAGAAAACAGGGACGACCCAGCAGCTCTTTATGCCAGCCCAGCTTATTGGACTAACGGGGAGAGGCTACTGGACCTAACCACACTGATCCTGCACTTAGAGAGATTCAGACCGCAGGGCGCTGCACTCTAAAAGATTTGGACCAGAGTGGCTAACAAACTAAAGTGACAGGGGGGTTTTATACCCCTTGAGCTCAGGGGTGGGTTCATACACAGGGCCAATAGGGGATTGTCAGGGGTGTGGTTCAGGGGAGAGAGACATGTAACAGAACCAACGGGGAGGTAGGTAGGAGGGGATACATGTGCGGGGACCAATGGGATACAGAGTAACAGGGAAGGTTCTAGGGCTTAGGGCAGTCTCAGGGGCAGGAGTGACAGGGGAGAGAGAGGGTTTTAGGATTAACCAAGGGAGGGGACAACAAACTGACAGGGGGAATAAACCAAGGGTGAACAGGGGTACATGGAACAAACCATTTTACATTCAACATAAGAAAACCGCTGCAACAGTGGTAAGTTGCAGACATCTCTAGTGCTGAAGCTAGCATGAGAAAAGTGTTATGCATCAAAAAGCTCCACTTCTTACCAATTAACAATGCGAAACATTGGCTGCCAGTGACCAAAGAACAACTATTTTATAGAGATCTTAAATTGCATCAATTTTGTCTCTTTTCTAATGCTTTTTTACTTCACTAAAGAAACTGCTAAGGCACTAGGTTTAATAGCTGTAGCAGCAGCTTTAGAGGCTCAGTGTTGTGCAGAAGCCTTCATGTTACTCAACTGACACATTTGTAGACTAAGCAATGGCAGAAGTGATTATTATTCACCCATAGAAAAAATTGAACCACACTTTTCACAAGCAGTGAAATGCTCTATCAAGTTGTAAAAGTTAACTGAAGTCTACTTTTCTTAAACATCAACTAGAGACTGTTCCTAATTCCCTGGTGGCAAGTAAGGCCCAGCTTCAAGATAGGAATGCTGAAAATTACCTTTAGCCTTTTGGTGGACAAAGGAGTTGGGGAAACATGGTCTCTCACTCCCTGGAAAAGGACTTTCACTGCTTTTATGAATCAGAAGATGGCTATTGCCATTTTAGTAGGAAATAATACCTTGCGGACACATGAAATAAGAAAGTGGCACAAATTCCAAATTTCTGCTTCAGAGCAGTATGTCAGAGTAGTCCTGAGACAAATGCTTGTAGAACTTATTCCTCAAATATTTGTTTGTCTGCATTAAGACTTCCTTTGGGCTGACTATTTTGAACGTTAATGGTGCCTTATTTGCTTATATTGCTTATTTACCTCAGCTATAGAAAGCATCATTGATTCACACACCTGATTTAAGGACTCAGAAACTCACTTGAGGACTGTGTCCATATGACTATATATATATTTCTGTGGAGCAGAGCATCACCTAAGTTCTTTGACTTTGGACACTGATTATTCCTCTGGGCCGTTTTCAAGTCTCTCCTGAGAGATGTCTTTCAGTCGACCTGCAGCAGATGCCGTGAACTCTCTCCATATGTACTTTCACTTATTTGCAAACAGTGGAATAGTCTTTACTTTCTATTTCCTTTCCATCAGGCAGAAGATCTCTACACTAAAGGTGTGCTCAGTTCTGAATTCTGCTCAGCTTTGGGCAGCTTCAGTGAAGTAGTTCACTGAGAGTTCAACAGAAGAAAGCTCAACCAGATGTACAACACAAGAAATATTTAGTGTTAGAGGGTCTGGTATTCGTTTGAATTTCAGGAATAAAAAATACAGAGATGCACAGAGGTGTAATATGAAGAGACACATACATCTACAAGGTCTGCTTCAAGGGTAGTTTTGTGGTATCTAAGCAGTGGTATGAGAACATTTCCCTTTTATCTTTATTTTATCCATCTTTAGGGAGTAAGTCAGAAAAAATAGTACTTGATTAACATATAGAGGCCATTTATGTCAAAGTATTCACCTGAGGAATAGGCTTCAAGAAGAGTAAGATCCCATCTACTTACTGATTTCTACATGTAAGTTGCATGTCAGCAGATGCAAGATTGGTGTGCCTAATTCAGCAAGAAGTGGAATGAATTATGAGTCTGTACCTAAGGCCTGTCTTTCCTTATAACACTGTCTCCCTTACAACTTCGAACTTCTTGGTGAAATGGAAAACAGGTGTTTTGATCTAAATAGTCCTGTCAGGTTTGACTTAGGAATCATTCTCGGCAGTAATCAGAGGTAAGAAACTGGAGGTGTTTGAGCAATATGGAAGCCTGCAGAAACAAGTAAAAAGAAAGGGAACAAAGTGGTTGAACTCTATCTCTGCAAGCATGTAGATCTGGATCTGAAAACTACTTTTTATAATGCAATCCATGACTGAAACAGAAGACTTGTTTATATTGAAATTGTGAATTTTAAGCACAAACCCTCTCTTCATGAAATGGATACCTTTCATGCTTGAAATATTATATGAAAAAATGCAATGGTAATCTGATATCGAACCCTTATGGTGTCTTTGTAGCAACAGTGGCTGAGTATCAGCAAAAGACAAGCCATAGCAGAAATAAGAAGCTTCCCTTTTTGCCCTGCACTTTACTGAGAAATATTTTTCCTTTTTTCAAAAGTGAAACATAAATAAAGGAGAAATATCTGTTTGTATTTGTATTTCTTAGCTTAATTAAAGACACACCACAACAAATTCAGTAGATTTCAAGGACATGATATATTAGATATACATTATTAATAAGCTAATAGAGATAGAAGTAATTTTTAAATAAGTATCATATTTCGAATAAGATGTGTGATTATGCTCAATATTGCACAAAAACACCATCAAAATGAATGTACATTTGTAAATACTTATAAATGGAAGTGACAGTTATTGACTTAAAATCATGAAATGTAAATAAAGGGTTGGAAAAAAGGGAGATGTAGAGATGCAAGTTCCAACTTCCATTTCCTTCACAGAGAAAGGAAAAAATCCCGATTGACAGAGTCATTTTGTCATGTCCAATGTAGATATCTATGATGTTTCTGTCATGTAATATGACAGAATTTGACTATACACATGGAAAAAAAGCTAGTTCATATGAAGAGAAGAATCAGTATCTATTAATATGGAACAACAGAACAACATATTTCTAGTACAAGTAATGTGAATTTCTAACTATTTTTCTGGAGATTAACTACCATGATGAAAGTCATTATATAGTCAGAATTTACAGTGAAGATGAAAGAGTGTGAAGCCATATTCTAAAGGTTAAACTTGGACAAACTTGCCTTTAAACTTTTAAAGACACTATATGGAGCCAAGGAGAAATTGTCTCTCATCTCCTGAAGGATTGTTTTCCCTGGTTTTTAGTGCTATGTAGGGATTTAAGACTTATCGTCACTATTTTGTAAAACATGAAGGCAGTAAACCCTGTACTATTGCACTAAGCCTAGGATCAGAAAAGAACAAAATAATGCATATCTGAGTATCCTTTCAATAATGCAAACACTAATAATTTTGCTTGTGGCAAGTGTTAGTAATTTTGCAAATTATACTGTTCATTTACATGTGTTAGTTATCATTTTAAAATTTCAGCTTGAACAGGAATCTCAAGATGTTATGAGGCAGTTCTGCAATATTGAAAATATCTGGTTTTGTCTGATTGTACAATGCAAAGACACATCTCCTGTTTGAACTTTCTGTAGTCCATGCCAAGAATCCATCAGCAAAAATAAGATTCGACATGAGAATTAAATCGCAAACAGCATTATCTTCGTGTACATAATGGATCCTTTATAAAGAGAATTTCTTTTTCTTAAGACTTAGAGAGATTAAGGTCATGTCACAGTACGTTAAAATACACAAACCTTGATAATCTTTGGCAGATTTATTACCTACCACACACTCACAGATCCCTGTGAATCTTTGCAGTTCTTAACATGAACAGCTGGTAGTAAATAACCAAACATAAAGAGTTTGATGGAAAGTGAAAGATACCTACTTATACTCCCAGCGAGGTTCTTCACTGGAAAGCTAATCAAAGAATGATTCAGAAGAAGATCTAAAAACAATGTACAGTTTGTTTTTTCAGATGTTCCAACTGTTAAGCTTTAATTTATGGTGCAAATAGTTCAGTAAAACAACAAATACTAGGATCTAAGCTTGATGGAATTTATCAAGAACTTCCAGTTTATATTTTTGAAACCCATCTGATTTAGGGAAGTTTTCTATATGCAAATATTTCAGAGTCAGCTAGTTCCATAGGAGAAAGCATTTAACACATTATGAGGTTGAAGGAAGAAAGAAGAGTAAATTTTTAGCCAAGTACCATGAACTAAATATGTGAATTTTAAGGGGGGGTTGTTTATATACTTGTTATATTTAAGTTGTGGAAGGTTTTTGTATAAAGCTTGTTTACAGGGTCTTGCAAGAAAGTCTTTAAGAGTTTCTTTAATGCTTTCTAGAGCTGAGTTGTTGACAGGCATCATGTCTTTGCCTGTAAGTCTTTAAACCTTGTTTATTCACAACAATTGTTCACATGAACAGGGGGATATTGTATTCCTAGCACAGTGCAGGGAATACATACTGTTCATAGACGGAACTCATGGCAGCCCTGTAGTGCCTGTAGAGAGGAATTGAGCTGTATTTGCTATTTTCGTAATTTTTGTCATTGGCACAGGACAGATTGCAGCCAGGTCCACTGAAGTAGTGGGATTTGGAGGGAGACAGGGTGAAGGAGGGTGGGTTCCAGACACTTTCTCTTAACAGCCATGTTTTGCCTTCTTTCAGGTCTTCAGAGGGGAGTATGTGAAGCCCTGCAGAAGGAATACGTAGCCATATTATAGACTCATTTGGTGAAAAACTCATATTCATATGCATTTTGTAGTGCTTTACATGTTCAGCAAAACTCTTTGTTTATGCAACCAATACTTTGAATCATCTGCAGTTTTATAAATTATGACTTCATTTCCAGCTCTTTTTATGATTCCTCATCTTAGTAAAAGCAAGACAGATCTGGGAATGAAGATGCCTCACTATCAGAAATACTAAGTAGTACAGAATAGGGCGTGCATTTCTCAAGACTCAGAAGCGGTATCAGTTGCATCCTCTCTTGTTTATACTGGCTTCAAAGAAGGTACTGAATCCAGTTCAAAGTGCACTTTGCTGTCTTTTAGGCATTTAAGAGGTCCAAGGCATACTAAAATTAACTAAAATTAGAAGATGTAGATTTTCACTCTTTTGAAAGAACAAAAGCCATAGTAAAATACACTTTTCAAAAAATTTTCTCAGAGATTAGAATATTCCCTGGGGAACACGAGGCTTTTAAAAACTGCTTTCAATAGCCTCCTTCTCACTCTATCCTCTGTGTTTACTATAAACTCACATCCCAAAACCAAAAAAAACATTATCTGTACTTCTCCCCTTGGGAAGACAAGAGAAATTACAGCTATGGCTGTCATATAGAGCAGCTGGGTGCATTCAAGTATTAAGGTAATAATCACGGAACAAAATGGAGTTCAACAGAATACAATAGCATAGCAACCTCATCCACAGGGAATGGTGTATTTTTGGCTCACCTACAAGGTTTGGGAAAAGAACAGTTAGAAATCTCCCTACAGCTCTGCATGCTTGAAATTAAACTTCGTTCTGCACTCATGTCCAAGATCACTCTCAACATAACTAGCTGTAAATGAGTAGTTAATCAGTGGTCTAGAGTTTAAGATCCTTGGCTGTGCTGGCTGATTGCCTAGACACCTTGCCTGGAGAAATAATATAACTATGTTGGTCAATGAATCATGTAAATACAGATGGACATCTGAGCCTGAGCCTCAGACCTCAGCTCTGGTCTCAGTCCCTGTGTGACTTTTACATTATCTGAGCCAGATAATTAACTAAAATAAGCAAATTGCACTGCTTTTCATCTACTGGGAATCTGACACATTTCTTTCTGCCTTACCATCTCTCACTAAGGTCCAGGAACCAATTTTCAAAAGCATATTCACATCATCAATAGCAATATGGGATTGTGAAATTATAGCCCATGAGGAGGGAAGTTAGACTAACATGAAGGACATTTCCATATTTGGATGTCTAAGAACTAATCAAAAAATGCCCATATGATTTTTTTTGTCTCACGAGGTCTAGGAGTGGAGATGCAATAATCTTCTTTGGATATTGAATGATTTGAAATCCTTTTTCAACAGTCTTTAAAGGCAAAAACATCACTGGTCTATTGCAAGGGAACATGGCAGAAAATACACATCCAGGTTAATCAGCTTTTAGCCCTGGATATGAGGACATTGAATTGCCTGTACAGTTACTCTTCAGATCAAAAGAAATGGCAGATACTTTGATTTTAGTCAATTCAGCCGCTTGAGTGCAGTTGCCTGAGTGAATAACTGTACTACTGCAGAGTGAAATAGAAATGCTAAACCTAGTGCTCACACAAGCAAGGGCTTGCTCAGCTGGGCTGAAGTATGACTCGGTGTCCCGATATCTCAGTAACACTGAATCGCAATGTCTCTGGATCTGTGGTTGTGTAGCTCATATATCAGCCTTTGTTCAGGTCTCTGCTTAGTCCCAAAGTCTGTCCTTATGAGTGTAAAGTAATTAAGACAGACCTAAAGGTTTATTCACCAAACCCTTTTACCATGCATTTTTCTTTTAACGATATTTTTTTGGTTTGTATTCTGTCATGCTGTCTCCTCCCCTGTATGTGTCTCAGCTTTGTACTGCTCCCTGGGCACAGTAAGCCATGGCTTTTGCATGCTAATTATTAGCTATTTCCTCTTACCTTAGGAATAGGAGTGGAAGAAAGAAAAATCTGGCATCTGAACTTGTTTCACTTACTTCCTGCAAGATTTCATTGCTCAGTTCCAGTGTGGAAGTGTCTTTCTCTTCACACAGAGAGCATCCTATGTTGAGTCTTTTGGTTCCTTTCCCAAACAGGCTTTAAACCACATACTTGCATTCATTCCAATAGCGTCATTTTAAGCTTTCCTTTCTTCTCTCTTTCCATTCTTCATCCTCCACTTGAGTTGCTTACTCCCTGGTCATTTTCTGTTGGCAAGAATAAGAGTTATATGTGTATATAAGTTGCCAGAATGATTAATTCTTCATGACTGTTTCCTCTCATCTTCATTTTCTTTTTCCCAAGCCTTTCCATATGTCCTTCAATATTTCAATTCAATAATTAAAGTTTCCAATGTGGCCTATAATGCAAAAACCATCAGCACAATCTTTTTTTTCTCTCTCTCTCTTCCTCTTTCTTTCTTTCTCCTTGGCATGGTGGAGTCACTATTTCTACAAAAGTCTGCCACAGACACTGGGCTCTGTGCCTTTGGGAGAGTGAAACAACGTTGGGAGTCACTGAGAAGCTGTGTGTGCCAGGGAAACCCTCTATTTCAAGTGTTCCTGTTCCACTGTTATTTTTTCCCCTCTGGATTCTTTTGATGGTTTCCAGGTCTCTATTCTGGCATTTCACTGTTTTATTTGCTGTTACTATTAGGAAGAATCACCAAAATGGAGAAGTAAAAGAATTTTCCAGTCCTTTTGGTTCAGTTCAACTTGATTATGGATGAGAATGAATAGCAAAGACATTTAATAAATGTGAAGTTTAATTATATCTAGACTGTGGTTAAAGTGACATCAAAATCCTTTAATGCTGAAAATAAAAGATATAGGGGGGATTTTTTTAAATTGTAAATTCATTACTGAAAGAGTAATTTTGATAGTATATTGGTAAGTGGTGCAATTATGTGATTCTTGTGTTGCTTTTTTCCAGTTTATTCTTCCATTACTAAGCACATTAGACTATGTGAATACAGGACTGCTAAAATGACAAGCAAGACTATATGACAATTTCCAATACAGTCACTTTAGTGTCCCATTCATTATGGCTTGAGGCTTATAGTTTTCTGTTTGTGTTGTTTTTTACTGCAGGTGTCATGCCTCATATAATTGTTACACTGGTAAGGTCAGAGGTCTTGGTGGAAACTGTGCTGCATATACCAGCACATCAGCAACATCACTTTCCATCAGACTCTGAAAATAAATGTTCTGACAAGGAATAGGATCTGTAACCCATCTTTTCCACTTAACTGAGATGTCAGAAATTGTTCTAGACAAAAGAAATCAATATCAAATGCCTACAGTAAATCAAATCCTGAGATTTGATCCTGGGCAGGGAGACCAGGACATTCAACATATTTAAGGATATTATTAACTTGCCTCAAAGAACCCAGTTTTAGATGCAATGTTCTCATAGATCTTCATGTTTTCAACAGGTGATAGGACAATTCTGGTTTTATTCAACGTTGATGTCCAGGCTGAAAATTTAACTGATATCCTCAGAAAGGAGTACTAAGACTGAAGAAGTCTCACAGCATTTATACAATCAGGGTCAGTTCTGGAGAATACAATATTTAATCGTTTAATATTTCATTTTAATATTAAAATATTGCTGACCACCCATTAGCCACAGCACTCTTTAGAGGTTTAGTTTAATTCTAACATTTAAATTCCTCTGCCAGTTAAAGTGTCAATGATTAGCATTAGTCTGCTATGATCTGGCTGCTCCTCGTTCTCCCTCAAACGTATTTGCTTGCAGAGCCAACTCACATTTAAAATAAACAAACTCCTCTCACTTACAGGTAAGCTGCCATCTAACACATTTTCCTGTATTTAAGGAGCATTTATTTTCCCAGGAGTTAGTTACAGGAGAGGTTTATGAAAGGCATAAGACAGATCCTCCACCACCACTGCTTCCTGTCCATGTGGACCCATGCCCTTTGAAATTTCTGGTCTTTTCCTTTGCAAGGGATTTGCTTCCTTCACACTGAATCAGAGAATAAGCTGAGTTGGAAGGGGCCCACAAGGATATGGAGTCCAGCTCCTGGCCCTGCACAGCACCATCACCAGGAGTCACACCATGTGCCCAAGAGCACTGTCCAAACTCTGTCAGGCTGATGCTGTGACCACTTCCCTGGGGAGTCTGTTCCAGTGCCCAACCACCTTCTGGTTGAAGAATCTTATAATACTATCCAAACTAAACCTCCCCTGACACAACTTCAGGCCATTCCCTGGGCACCACAGAGAAGAGAACAGTATTTGTCCCTCCTCCTCCTCTCACAAGGCTGCAATGAGGTTTTCCCTCAGTCTCCTCTTCTCCAGGTTGAACAAAGTGCCCTCAGCTGCTCCTCATACGACTTCACCTCAAGGCCCTTCACCATCTTCATGGCCCTTCTTTGGACACCCTCTAATAGTTTAATATCTTTCTTATATTATGGCACCCAAAACTGCCCCCAGCACTGGAGGTGAGGCCACCCCAGTGCAGAGCAGAGCGGGACAATCCCCTCTCTTGCCCAGCTGGTGATGCTGAGCCTGATGCACACCACTGGCCCTCCTGGCTGCCAGGGCACTGCTGACTCATGTTCAACTTGCCATTGATCAGGACCCCCAGGTCCCTTTCCACGGTGCTGCTTTCCAGCATCTCATTCCTCAGTCTACATCCAGGGTTGCCTCATCCCAGGTGCAGAATTGGGCACTTTCCCTTGTTGAACTTCATATGGTTGGTGATTGCCCATCTCTAATTTGTTAAGGTCTCTGCAGGGCCTCCCTGCCTGTGAGGGAGTCAACAGCTCCTCCAGTTTTGTATCATCTGTGAACTTGCTCAGTATCCCTTCCAGCCCTGCATCCAAGTAATTAATGAAGTTGTCGAAGAACACAGGATGCAGTCCTGTGGAACCCCCCTAGTGACAGGTCACCAGTCCAGTGTCACCTCTTTCGCTATAACCTTTTCCCCTGAACCGTGCTTGGGTACCCGGATGCTGTTGTGCATTTGGCAGTGGAAGCCTATCAGGATGCAACACAATGGAAGCTCGCCAGGGTAATGACATCCTGCTCCATTCACTTCCCTCCTCTCTCAACATATTTTTAGCACAGCTCTAAATGTGATCAGGCATGTCCTGGTGCAAAAAGTGCCTCTAGGATTAGGGTTACCACTCTTCTGACTGTCCTGCTCACTCTAATTTAAATAACTTCTTCCCTTCTCCTTCTCCTTCTCCTTCTCCTTCTCCTTCTCCTTCTCCTTCTCCTTCTCCTTCTCCTTCTCCTTCTCCTTCTCCTTCTCCTTCTCCTTCTCCTTCTCCTTCTCCTTCTCCTTCTCCTTCTCCTTCTCCTTCTCCTTCTCCTTCTCCTTCTCCTTCTCCTTCTCCTTCTCCTTCTCCTTCTCCTTCTCCTTCTCCTTCTCCTTCTCCTTCTCCTTCTCCTTCTCCTTCTCCTTCTCCTTCTCCTTCTCCTTCTCCTTCTCCTTCTCCTTCTCCTTCTCCTTCTCCTTCTCCTTCTCCTTCTCCTTCTCCTTCTCCTTCTCCTTCTCCTTCTCCTTCTCCTTCTCCTTCTCCTTCTCCTTCTCCTTCTCCTTCTCCTTCTCCTTCTCCTTCTCCTTCTCCTTCTCCTTCTCCTTCTCCTTCTCCTTCTCCTTCTCCTTCTCCTTCTCCTTCTCCTTCTCCTTCTCCTTCTCCTTCTCCTTCTCCTTCTCCTTCTCCTTCTCCTTCTCCTTCTCCTTCTCCTTCTCCTTCTCCTTCTCCTTCTCCTTCTCCTTCTCCTTCTCCTTCTCCTTCTCCTTCTCCTTCTCCTTCTCCTTCTCCTTCTCCTTCTCCTTCTCCTTCTCCTTCTCCTTCTCCTCCTCCTCTTCCTCCTTCTCCTTCTTCCCTTTTCTTCTTTTTCTCTCTCTCTGTGCTTTTCCTGCTCCTCCTTCACATACAAGACTTAGGATGAATGGCGAGAGGAAAAAAAAATCAGTTACTTTGGTCACTATTATGATTCCTCATGGGATTTCTGACAATGAAAGCATGATCCACCTCAGATTCTTTCACTAAACTAGAGTGCTGCTTGAATGACAAAATCTTATCTTAAATGGTGAATCACAGACTTGCCTAGACGTGTAATTTCAGTTTCTAGTTTTTCTGTTTCTGAGTGACTTCTCTTGATTAACAAATGTGCTTCTTAAACTGAAATAGCATTCCATGTGAGTTATATACTGGTTGAAGTGCAACTTTCTCACTCAGACAAGTCTATGAATATACAGTTGACAGTTGTTGTATCTTTACAGCATCTGAGGAACAGATACAGAAAGAAATTTTGGCATAAAATACCCAAAACAAGGGAAAAAAGTATTTTTTTCATCAGTGTTATCATATATTTTTATTTTCTATAAATATTCAAAGAACAGAACAAGAATGTTAGGGAAGAGAGTTCATGGAAATTTTGATGCAAAAAGAGAAAAAAACCCATCAGATTTCCATATTTCATTTTCAAAAGTATTCATGATTCTTCACTTGGTGCCTTTTTCCCTGTCTTCACTCCTGATGAAGCCAACACTCTCACTGGAGTCAATGAACTTCTGCCCCTCTGAGAAAAGGTAGAGTCAGAAATATCCAGCGTTGTACCTCAAGTCTTATGATAGAGTGCCTTGAACGCTGCCTTTGCAGCCTGACCTCCTTCCCTCCTGATTCCTCAAAACCAAACCATCCAGACTGCCTGCTGGGTATCCATCACTCTTCACAACTGACCCCACCTTCCTTCCTCTTGCACCCCAACATGATGGGTGACAGAACCATAACTGGTCCCGCACAGCTTACTTGCTTTGCACCCCCATGGCTGCAGAGCTTAAAAAAAAAGGAAAAAAAAGGAAAAAAAGTGAAAAAGCCAAAAGAGCACCCTGCTGCTGACTGGGATGGGGATGAATCGTGTCATAGTTCAGAGCACTGTTGTTGCTCTGGCACCGAGTCACTTCGCTCAGTCTCTGCCAAGACGGGTGTCAGCTGGTGAATTATAACATTGGCAGACAGGACAGAGATAAGCAAAAAAACACAATGACAGCTGCTACACAGAACTATTCTTTCTGGCCTGCTGAATACAGTAATACATTGTGTAAATAAAGACAGACAGCTTCATTATGCAATTGTCTGTTACTAGGTCTCCACTGAAGAAGTACTATTGATTCAGGAAACTATACCCAAGCTCATCAGACTAATGTGTTCTCGCTTTTGGACTCCCAGTGTAGCAAGAAATATAGTAATGTAACTCTCTAACAATACTTCTACAGAAATATGTGCTCAAAGGGGAAAGAAGGTCCTGGTGATAAATCTAGTAATTTTGTTTGCAATAAATGCTTCTAACATCTATTTGAGTGCAGAGCAAAACATGAAAACAGATACACTCACCTTGCATGTCAAGGGTCAGTTCTAACAAGAGTTAAGAAATAATCTCGTTATAGAGATATCATATTATCATTCCAGCAGTGCAAATCAGGAAGCCTTTTATTTTCTGCTATGTTTTAGCCCAAGTGGCAAAGAGGCACCACATGGCAAATTATAATAGACAAACGACAGCAGTAAGCTGTAGTTATCTTACTGTAGCATGTTTATTAAAATGTCGTTTCTACTTTCTTTCACATAATTATCTTTGCAAACAATGCAGGGGGTCATCTTAGAATATGAGATGCAAGAAGGCAGCATTTAAACAATCTTTCAAATGCCCCATTCACCTTTTGCTTTAACCTGAGATCACTGGGCCCCTTAGTTGAACAAAATGAAGTGAGAAGTGGCTGCAAAAATGTTCTCATGGGTGAAAAGCAGATGAAACTATTCATTTTGAAAATAAAGGAAGGGAAAGTTAAATCAGAAGCATATTGTGCTGAATATTGCAGGGCATCCATCTTTGGGAGTGCTAGGGAGTAGAAGTCTCTTAAACTTAAAAAAAAAGTGAGAGTATAAATAGTCTGTAAGGAAAGGGTAAGCAGTGTTATTCTCAGCAGGAATTAGTCAACTATCCAAAGCTCATGAGAACGATTCCAGTTTTCAAGGGGCAATTGTGTCCGAACTGGCTCAGCTATACATTTGCTGGGATCCTGGAAGCAGTTGTGTGAACTGTGAACAGAATATTGAGAAGGCAGGAACTGTGTGGGAAGCTGCTCCTGATTCCTAAACTGACTCTTTTTTAAGTGAGAAGAAGATGTGAGGAAGGCCACAGCTTATTTTAAGCCCCTTATAAATTACTGTGCACTTACATAGGAGGTTATCAGCACTGTGCAGTTGTTTTAAAATGGTGATCCCCCAAACAAGTCAAGTTAAATTGTTTTCATAGATGTATTGTTAACCAAAGAGTAGCACAATAATGGGGAAAGGTCTTCCTGGGTCTTTTTGCAAGCTGTATTTATGCATATACTATGGTCTCTGAACAAGCTCTTATCTAGCCATCTCACAGCCTGTGTAGGAAGTATGCAACCAGCTGACTTCATCCAAACCCTAGGTGACTTCTGCTAGAAAAATGTTACAGGTATTAACTGGCACGGGCAGTTCTGGAGCTGAAGCTTCTGCATGGGAATTAAAGGGAAGGGGGAAACCTGGGCCAAAATTAGGTAACAATTTTCAAAATGCTTTTAAAATCATACAGTCGGGGGAGACCTATGCCAAAATTAGGCAACAATTTTCAAAATGCTTGTAAAATCACATAGTCTGCTCCATTTGGAGTTGGACACCATCAGTTTGTGGTTCAGTTACTCTACTACTTCCGTTATGTGAGTAAATTCACACTGCAAGTAATGTTTTTGCTATGACTGCCTCTGTAACATTTTTGGTAATTAATTTCAATGACATTGAAACCATTAAATTAGGGATTGAAAGCTTTTTTAAAAAATGCAATAGTTTTAAAAGCTGCAAGATCTATTACTGCTTTTCAGTGAGATCTTTTCTGGAATAAGATATTCTAAATCTAGCAGTACGTAGAATATTACTAACAAATCTGAGCAAATGGGTGAATTAATATCCTTACAGTTTTATGAATCTGATAATTTAAGTCTTCTTTCTGTTTATCTTGTCAGTTTCAGTGGGCGTGGCTAAACTATTTTTTAGGCCATGATTGCTCTGAAACATGGCCAACAGTTTGCAAACTTGTGAACTCAGAAAAAACAAGGTTATTGGTAATACCATTTAACTTAAATTTTCATTTTTGAAAAAATAACCACTCTGGGACCCAGTCAAAGGGAATCCGATATGACTATGCTCTCCACCTTTACTTCTCATTGCAAATGTAAAAATAATAACAGCATTGAAAGGAAAAATAAGCACAGACTCAGCAAATAATATAGACAATATTTGTTCTCCAGAAAACCTGGGTTTTCTAATCTAAGGATCAGGCTTAGAGGGCTTACAAGGGCTGCATATAACTGCAGGATGTTGTGAGAGGCAGAAAGTTTCCTCCTTTTACCTATTCTTTGCAACCAACAACACCTTTCTCCCACACTGCTGCAATGTTGCTAGAGACAGGTGTCTAGAATCCAGAGGGTGAGCTTTGCAGGTTTCCACCCACCTCCTCCTGCAATGGGAGCTGGAGTCCCATTTACATGACCATGGGAGGAAAAAAGAGAGGATGCAGAGACTGATTACTATGATAATAAGTACTGTTTGAATGTCTGCACTCTGCCTTTTCTAGTACAGGCAGATGCAATTTAATGGCTCTAGTAATTCTGTTGCTCCCACTCTCTCTCTGCTCTGCTCTGCTCTGCTCTGCTCGGAGTAGGTCATACTTTCCCTGGTCTAATTAACTCTAAAGAAACATATGCCCCGTATCATCATGTGAGTGCTTTTAATCCACATGCCTATGCAACCATGAATTGAACTTTGCAAAAGAATTATTTCAGAATGTAAATAACTTGGTTAAAAAGTAAGTGAATGAAGACACAATAATGTTTCTGAAGAATATTAGTTCTGTCAGTAGCAGATGTCTATATTTAGCTATTAAGACATGAAAGTGGGATAATATCTTCCAGTGTTACGAAATTTTATGCCCATGTAACAACTATTCAGGCTAAACATGGTATTCTTTCATTGCCGTTGTTTGTGTTTCTCCTGCTTACTCCCATGGTGTGATATGCTTCCAATTAGCATTATACTGTAGTAATTTTGGACGTGAACTAACCACTTTTGTGGTGTTCCTAGAGCTGTGAGTGGCTGAACCCTGGTTACTTGACTCGACTATTATAACATTAAATATATATATATATATATATATATTTAATTATTTCTGCTAGCTGTACCTAGGTGAGACTTTAAATACCATACCAATGCTTTTTCTTTTACTGTCACCCTCTTGTGACTTTATATCTGCAGTTTGGAGAGGATAAAAAGCTGTGATATACTGTAAGCAAAGTTGTTCATAGGCATTTTCAACATTTCCAGAAGCTGAAAATCTCCAAAGAGTTTTCTCTGGATGTTGCAAACCAAGCCATTTGAAGAGCATTCTATACCCTAAGACCCAAGCCTGTAGCTTCCCAATTGACTTTCCAAACTCTTTTCTGCATACTAATATAGCTTGAAGAGCTTAGTGCAGCCTAAACCTTGGTTTCTCCTCCCCATCCTACCAATACCTGTGCCTAACATCTACTGTACTATTCTAGTGCAAAACTGAACAGCATAAATAAGCTGCTTGGTTTGCAGTACATATAGTTCAAATTACAGTAGACTTTGAAGACAACACAAGTCTACCACAAAATGGCAAAGCTCTTCGAAGTCCAGGGAGGCGGCTGCTTGAGAGGCTGCCTGAGATGCTTTTCTCTTGAATCTGCTCTCTGAGTTCACACGTCCTTGCCTCAGCTATAACACAGCCAGATCTAGCCAGACAGTTCCTTGCACCAAGGCAAAAACCTAATCAGACTCGAATTATCCCAATCCATCCAAACACATTTTGTACATTCTTCAAGCCAGATGTTTTCTGAAAGTGATCTTGACCTCAAAACTGCTTACTGCAGCAATGACTTCTGAGAAGTTCCTTCTCCTTTGGACTAGTTTTCATGAAAAATAATGCAAACTCTTCCTTCTGCTCTCCCTCCCTTCCTTCCTTTCTTCCTTCCAGGAGGTATGTATCATGAGTTAAAGGGGAACTGGGAAAAAATATGCTGTCTTAGAAAGAAAATAATACCAAAAGAAAAATCCTGATTAATATTTTGAGGGTCCTAGTAGTGTTTAAGGCCATGTCTTAAATGTGCACAAACATCTTTTATCCTTCAACAGGTGTTAGGGTGAAATCCCTAAATGTATGCTCCCAGAAAATGAATTATATTTCCTATTCTTTTTATTGTTTTTGTTGTTCACTCATTATTTTCTACCAAAAAAGCAAATTTTTGTTTCTCTACAACTAACTCATTAACCCATATAATTCACTCATCATATTGTAACAATACAAAACAGAAAATAAGAAAGGGCACCAGGTTCCTTCCAGGTTTTTCTGAAAATAGATGCCTGTTTTCTAGAGCCTGAATACTTTGGGTATTCATCTAAAGTATGCTATATAACTTTCAGTACCATGACTAAATGATACAAAGTTATTTCAAGCTTTCTTTAGGAATTCTCAAAGCGTGGTGAGATGCCCTGGAGTCCACTGTAATAAAAGCAATACAAGTTAATGAACACACGATTAAAATACATCACATAAAATAAAGTACACATGTAAAAGCTTCACCTCTCTATTTTTTACCAGCTGCAGATCTCTAAAGAAGAACTTTTCAAAGCATCCTAGTCCTATTTTCCTTAACATAAAAACTGTGTTTAAATCTATAGTTATATATATATGTAGTTATATATATATATTAAATATATCTGTAAAGTTTTTGGACGATACTAGTAGTCCATATAAAACATTATTATTGACTTGTGAAATAAATATAAGCATATATAACTATATTATTGCTTGGACATTTAAAATTCTATGCTGATGGCAAGTAATTGACCTTCAAAATATTCCAGTAAGCCACATAAATGTTAGTATTTCTGTTATACAAGGAAGACAGGTGGTGCTTAGAGTTGCCATAATTTAAGAAAAGACCTTTAAAATGTCAGCAGCAAGGCTTTATTTGAAACCTTATGCATTTTTGAACTCCAACTTTGAACAACTTTATGCCCCATAGCAAAAAAATCATAAAAAAAACCCTTCTCTCTACCTCTTGCCATGGCTCTCCTTCCCCAAATCTCCTACTTCCCCCGTCCCTTTCGCTAGGCACCTTTCCTTACGTTCCTTCTCACAACTACTGTCTGATGCCTCACCACAGAAAACTGAACCTATTTTGTCAGGGTGTAACCTATTCTTCACTGAAACAAACGTCTACACACAAGTGAGTGAAAGTTTGTTCCATTATAATTCTGCTTATTTTTGCTAGAGAAGAATCTTCCCCAGTGTGTTTTGTCTTCTTGCTTGTTTAACATATGGCAAGACAATCACTATGGAGATTGTAATTTAATAACTCCAAAAACATTTTCTTCCAACATCCTGAACTTCTTGGCTCTGTGCTAAATCCTTCAGTGCAAGAGGCTAAGATACACTCGGGATTAATTTGGCCAAATAATTTCTCATGTTTACTTGGAAAATCTTGACCAAGATGAAATTTGATTAAAAAAATGAAGAAAACATTTTTGACAAAACATGGTTCTAAAATGTGTTTTCCATTTTCTGCTCATCTCTGAAATTTAGAAAAAGAAAATTCTAACTGCAAAGAGACACAAAATCTCTCCTGAGTCTAATCTCTGACCTGATGAGATATCTGATGTGATCTTATCCGCATTGGTTGTTCATGACTGGATCCTAACGTGAATACTGCCAGTGATTCACAGTCCCATTTGTTAAATAAGGAAGCAGACGTGAACTCAGCCTCAGGGCTAATTTCTGATTTAGAAGTAAATGGATGTGTACAGCACAAAATATTGATGCCAGGTAACTGGGTTCTTGGGACCCCTCTGAGCCCACCCAGGGTCAGAGGGATAGGGGACAGAAGACTTGTCCAGTTCCACAGCCACTGGCTTGGTCTGTGTAGGGACTCTGCATGGGGGAGCCTCTGTCTCAGACTCATCTGCCGTGTTTCCAGAGGAGCAAACCCACCACTGCAGCGTGACCCTTCTGAGCTGTGTGTGTTTTAGGGATGGGTTACTCTATGCTAGGTCTGTCCTAGCACTCAGCTTCTCTCCTGAAGACATGCAGACATGCCACATCATTTTGCCTGAAATTCCTGCCAAATTTATGAAGAACCTGCTTAAAACAGATACACAACTTGGACCTGAGCTGGCTGTGTTTGTCTAAATTTCTTCAAAGCCTTGATTTGACCTGAATGGTCAGCAACGCAGCTTGGATTTTAAGTGACCTGAATTTGATACTGGGCAGCTATAGATTGTTCCTATGTACATACATGGGGAAGGATACGGGCTCACCATGACTTGGCCCAGTAAATTTGACTTGTCAGGGTGAAAAAAAGAGTGCAAGATCCCCACTTTAGAGGCTAAGAGTTTTGATCAGGTTTACGCCCATTTTGATTATTTCTTTCCACCCCAAAAGCTGCCTTGAGGCAAGTAGTCCTTTTGTCTCAATAAAGTGCCCTTGCTTCAATGTTAACAGAAACATTACAAATTTTCTTCCTACTGCCATTTGGCAGTGATTTTTAAAAACAAGCTGTAGGCACAAGCAGAAATGGTGGTAATTTATTCCAATCAACAGTGTGTTTGGAGAGGTGAAACTAAGCTGAACCTCCATCCATTTCCCCAATAATTAATAGCAATTATGCAGCCAACTTTCCCCATCCAATGCATTACTGCTTTTAAAATTGACCTAAAATGCTGTATGACTGGGATGGGACTGAGTATTTCTCTGATGTCATTACATTCATGGGTTTTTGTTGGTTTTGTAGTTTTTCAGACATGCAGTGTCTCCTGAGGCACCCTGTGCTTTAAGCATCAGCTAGTCATTCTACTTAAAAAGCCTGTGAATGTGCATATTTACAGGCCATGGTGTCCCCCACCTCTGCTAGCTTTGCTCTCACTTCTGGAACAGGTCTGTGCTTTTCCCTGACATCCAACTGGTCTCCAATGCCTCTCTTGCTTCTTTTTCCTCTCTGGGGAGCACCTCTTCTGAGACTGCATGAGGCCAGTGCTGTGCCTCCTTCTCTGTCACCACACGTCACTCCCTGTGGATGTTACATGGAGCTACACCTGTCCCTCAAGCTCACAGGTATCCTTCAGCCTCCAGAAGTGACTTGGATCTAGTTTAAAGTGTCTGTCGGAAGGGTGACTTGTCCAGTGAGCAGTGCTGTGTGGTGCAGATCACAACTATATGGTCTCTTAAAATTAGCAGGGCTTGTTGGTAACGCAGCCAACAGTTTTGGAGGCTGAAGTGAATCCAGGGGAATGAAGGAGGATGGTCAGTGTCCTGGACAAAACCTGTGAGGTAATGAGACACTCAAAAAGCAGAGTGTATATCAAATGTAGAGGGGTCTCTTACAGTCTTTTGCATTGAGATATGGAGATCTTCAGGACAACGGTATCTGGAGAGTAGCCCAAGTGTCACTCATTGGATTCCTATTGCAACCATTGGTTCAGTTGCTCCACAGTTTGCAGTGCTAATGGCTGAAAAAAGAAAAGCATGGAGAATATTCATGTATACTTTATCTCAAGAAAGTTTGCCACCTCTGGCCAGAAGAATACGACTTTGTAATTCTATGTGAATGAGGATAGGGTGTAAAGGTGTTGCTCAAAACCCAGAGAAACAGCTTGTCTACTCTCCTTTTCTTGCACATCACCCTTTTTTGGTTTTTTTCTATATTGCCACATTTATTTCAAAAATACAAAACACCTCCTTGAATATGTTGTTTCTTCAGCTTCACACCCCTAATACAAGCACTGGGATTGCATCCCTTCCTTCTTTGCTTTGTTGGGGAGATCCTGCAACAGAGTCATGATGTTTATGAGCAAGGAGAAAGAAAGAAAGTGAGAGCAACAGGACATTTTGATTCCAGATATTACCAAATACACTTTGGACAGGCTCGCAAATAATGTAAAATTTTAGACAAGTGATCTGCGGTTTTGGATAGACACAGCCTACAGTTAATCCCCTCAGGATCTGAAGATACTCCTCTGTTCTGTGTATGCTCAATGTCATTTAACCCATTGAATGGCTGTGTGTACACCATTAAATGATGTATGTATTCTATCAAAATTATTATAATGCCTTGATTTTTTACCCCAAAACAAGTCTTTGCTGTGTGTGGTGTTACCCTGTTAGGATCAGATCTGCAGCTTGCTTTGAAGATGAAAACTACGAAATATAATTACTATTATTACTATCATGTGAAAACCCACACTGTATATTTAGCTCGACAGAAGGAAGGAGAGCTCCATGGTTTTATCTTTTAAAAAGTATGTAAGTACAAGTTTAAGTGCATTGGGGTTCAAAGCAGTCAGAGACAGTGTACATTAACTGGGCATATTTGGCAGAAAGCAGGGAAAGGATTTGTGATCACAAACACAATAAACAGAGCCACAAAACTGTCAGCAAAATGTATTTCTGCAGTCAAACAGGAAAGTGTCAGAAAGCAGGTACAGAGACACAGAAAATAAGACAGAGGAAATCATTCCAGACACATACATGTGGCATTATAGTCAAAAAACTGGGATACTCATATCCAATTTTACATCCTATATTACAGAGGTAATCACATATTACGAAAAACGGGCACAGAAGCCTAGCAAACGGAAAAGTCTGTAAGTGCTGAAATAGTGGCTATACTAGATTTGCAGTCTCTGGAGGGAAAGTGAGTAAAAGCAACATAGGATTCAGCCCGTTACCTCTTTTCTGATTTGTTAATTTAAGCACACCAGAGACATGGTCAGTATTTTGTAGATTTTTTGGATGTACTATTATATTTAGGGTACAAATTATGTGGGTTCAATGTATGGCTGTCTTCTATCATTTATTTTGTGGTATTACTGATTTTAGAATATTTCAGTGTCACCTTCCAACAAAATTTTGTGGCTGATGTTAATACTTACCATTAGAGTAGATATTAACAAAACAAAACAAAACAAAATTCAGTGCTTTAAATAAATTGTATTTATTTAAATAACTAAAATGTTGGAAAATGTTGTGGTATTTTTTCTCCCTCAAAAGTCTTAATGTCTGTCTTATGAGTTGAAAGAGAGCAACATCCTATATACACTTATTTTTTGTGCTCTTTCACACTTATTCTTCCTCATCATGTCTACATTGTCAGAATAACATAATGCTGTCTCACATCTAGAAAATTTAAATGTGTGCACATCTAGAATTGCTTGTCTGATCATCCTTTCTTTGTCCTGCTAAATAAAGAACAGACTTTATGCTCTGATAATTTGCTTCAGATATTGTGTGTTCTCTTTGCATCCTCTTATGTAAAAATAAAAAATCTTCCATTTCTTTGATTTGGGCAATAAAACCATGAAAGCTACCAAAAAGTAGCTACAGGTTGCTGTATGGAGGGGTCTTGCTTCTCTACAGACACTGTACAGGAGTTGTGCAGACTGATAAACCTGCAAGTACATCTCTGCAGCATTTTAAAAGATATAACTTTATTTATGGCTTTACCAATATGTATCTTCATTCACCTGTGTTATAAACAGAGCATATATACTGAAGCTGCAGGACTTGTAGAAGACATGCCAGTCATCATATTCATTTGGTGTCATCTTTCACGTGGAAAGACTTTTATTGTTCCCTTGTGTCAATGCACCACTTTATGAAGCTGTAGATCACTTTCATGGTCCTGAATCATGTCTAGTCATTTCTTACAAATCAAGTTAGTAATAACTATAAAGCCCCATCATTTAGTGTCCATCTCAGTTCACTCGTTTCAGACTGCTACTGGCCTCTGAGTTAATTATGGAATGTGTTAAATCTTTATTGCCTCATTTATGCTGTACCAGGCAAGGTAAGGCTGTGGGGAAATTTGCCTTTCTCCAGCTGAATTTAAAGCTCTAGGACTACAGCTGAATATGAATTCTGTAAGTATGAACTCCATGTGCATAGCTCCATCCCCCTGAGATCTCAGGGATTTTTAGCTCTGGACAAACTGCCTGTCCAATAGCCGCATAGTCTCAGGATGCTTGTAAAGCTGTTGAGTTTCCTCGTCAAAAGTTCCTGTGAGATGACCTTGTTCACGCCAGTTCCACCCCGTCATTGTCCATTACTGGGCAATATTTCATCCCTTCTCTCACTTCTTGTACGGACTCCATGCCACCATCCCCTGCATAGCCTTACCTGTACACGTGCACACCAAAGCCACAGTGGCTATGAAGAGGCTTTAGGCGTGACCTTAGGTCTGGCTTTACATGAGATACATGCTAGATAATATTACACAGCCAATTGCATGCCCTTGTTGTCGACACATACAGGTCTGCTTTCCCCCACCTCACCCCACCAAAACACATCGTGCCTGAATCACTGCTTGCAGAGAGCTATTATTAAACTTGTTTTATTTGATGGGTAGAATTTAATTGCCATAGAACTCTGCTATTATTTATCTGTTAAAATAAAATTGATAAAAATAAACTATGCATGAAATTCAAAAGCAATTTATCAGGGAGTGTGAAAATGTTATTCTAGTTCCTTGTTCAGTAGCAAAACTTTAAGGCTAAAAATCTGATACTGACTGTGATTTTAGCTATGGTTATATTGGTCAACCAAAGAAAATTCCAATGTACTTGGTAGGTAGGAAGTCAGAACATGGGACACAGCTTTTCCTCACATGTACACTAAGAGATTCCCTCTCGCTCTAAATTAATTAAAAGGAACATCTAATAAGTATTGTTCTGTGAATGCTTCAATTTCAAAATAGGAGCTATTTTAAATAAGATAGAACTGAACTTCAGAGACAGCCTTTGCGTAGCCAGCTGTCTGCTTATGTCAGCATCTGACTTTGCTGACACTCCGTCCAAATGCTTTTGTATACAAGCTCAGCTTTCTTTAAACACTTTGGTCAATTTAATCTTGGCTGAAAACACAACCACCAGGTCTATGATGACTGTTTGAGTTGGCTGCAGGGAATAAGTCAGTTTCTGGCTAGGTAGCATTGACAGGAGGAAGATTACACTCCATGTGTGAGGGTGTTCCCTGTGTATTTTTGGCACGATCATTTAAAAAACATCATACCTAAGTAATGATAGCTGGTTAAGAAAGTCCTGGCCATTTCCAAAGGGAAATGGGGATTTTTGAAGATGATCTTTTTTGTTTCCATGGGTTTTGAATATGTCTCCTGACGGAAAAGTGGGAGTTCCTTGCTGAAGCTTGGAAAAGGGTGAAATTAAACATCCACTCTGGGCTGGACTATCATAATTTTTTCTGCGGTTTTGATGGATAAACTGATGTTTCATACATTTTGGCCATGGAAAAAGACCAGAAACTGCCTGTAGAGGCACAGGCAGAAGCTCCTGCTTGTCCTATGATTCTGTTATTGTCAGCAGCAAATAAAAAGTCCAGTAAGGAAACAAAGCATCAACAATACATATATTAAATATTGTTGGTATTTAATTAATTCTCCTGGGCAAAATGGACTTAATTCAAAACAAGATGAAAATGGAGATAGCTACAAATTGGAAAAAAGAAAAGAAAGAAAAGAAAAAATAAGAAAAATCCTTGTAACAATCTTCATTTCACTGTTAAACGAATTAATACTAATATTAATACTACTACTAATAAAAGCAACTGTTGAGACAAGCAGTTAAGTTCAGCCTTTGGGTCATGCAGAGCCCAAAGCACATCCATAACACATCTATGGTATCTTATGGTATAAAATTTGACATATTTAGCTACCCTGTCCAAGTATTCTGTCTGCATTCTGTTGTCGCATTTTTTCATATCAACAGATAGCCCAGGAGCAATATTGGTAGATTAGTTTACAAATGAATGCAGTAGATTGATATAGTTGTTTGTTTTGTCTCAGTTCTGAGCATTATTGTACCAATTTATTGTTCAATAAGGAGAACTTACAGTTCATACCAGGATTTTATAGAGTTTCTTCCAAGCTAATTCAATACTTTTCTCAGGCTGGATTGGACTTTGTAAAGGCTATTGATCTTGAATGATTTTTTTCTCTTCCAGATTCTCCTTACAGTGTTTTCACTTTCCAGCATTAGTAGATGTTTTTTCATAGGTGCCAAGAGACCTTGCCACATC
>WEKY01001374.1:11972-23266 GCA_013390045.1 Picathartes gymnocephalus | reverse complement strand
AGGGACAGGCCAGGACATCACCCACTGTCTTGAGGGTATATTAACTCAAGGGAATCTATGCTTGGGTGGGGGGACCTTCACCACCAAGAAGACCAGCTGGAGAGGATCAACGGAGCATCATCGGGATCCAGAGAGTGGTGACATTTTCCTTATTCTGACCCTCTTTCTGTCCCCCCACCTATTTCCTATCTCTCTCTCTCTCTTTTTCTCTCTCTCTCTCCTATTTCCTATCAAATACTATCAAATAAACCCCATACTATTGTCACTGGCATATGGTCTCATTTGCACCTTAATTCGGGCAGGGGCATTTCTAAGATTTCTTAGTAATTGGATCATGACAAATGCTCACAGACTACCCAGGCACAGAGAGTTTAAGAAAATATGGGACCTTTACATAAATAATGCCTGAGGGAAAACCGCATGTGTGTTCACATAGCCTACTCTGTCTTTTGCCCTGTAACATATTTATATACTTTTGTGCTTATGTCTGACAGCTTTCAAAAGAACCCCATGTTTTTCCAGCCACCTATCCCATTGTATAAAATTTAAGTTTCACAGCTTTTTTTTTTTTGTCCACATGAAGGTAATTAGTTGGAAATTATTCACAGGCATGCTTATGTTATTCTGTTTCTCTACTCCACTAACACAAAACCAAAATTCTTCCTCTATACAGACAAAGCCATAAACAGCCCATTAAAAAAAAACCTACACGAAAATCAAGTAGAAAAACTGGAAATTATACAATGTAATTAAGAGCTTATTTTTAGTCATATTTTTAATTCTATTTTTACACACAGAGAAACTAAGTAACCGAAGCCCAGAGCAATATAGCACAAGGACCGCATAAAATCAGATTTAAACAACCTTACACAGTGCAGGCTGAGCCAAAGACACAAGCTTCATACATATTTCTGTGAAAAGGCAGAATTTGACTGTTACTGTGATTTATTCTTCATTACGGAAAAAGTGTCTGTAATGAATGTCACACAAAGCAAACTGAATGCTCTTTAGGGGAGGATTCTCAGCCTAAATTAATTGCTTAGAAAACCCTTTCCACAAAGACATTCTTGCTGCCTACTGGTAACTTTAATGGCGTATCTCAGTCTGATTCCAGACAAACACACTGAAAGTTCTCCCAAGCTTTAGTGATATGTCAAAAATATAATTATTATTTTCAGAAGTACACTTTGTACATCTGTATAGCTGCATCTCAAAATTCTGTTTTAGCTTTAATGCCTACAACATATGATTACTACCTGCTTGCCAAGGTCATTTTATGTGTCATTAATACATAAGAAATCATTCTGACATTACTGCATGCATAAGTCCTCCATTAAATTTTGTAAGAAAATTAGACCTTTATTTTTAAAAGAAATAAAAATAGGATGAAAATGTAATTGTTTCAATTAGTTTATTTTAGAAAAACCTGTGAAACAAATGAGGTTATTCCCTATATTATTTTGGAGGTACACATCATTTTAACCTCCAGCATCACAATTTCTTATCACAAGATTACAGTGATTCTCTGTTCATGTAGAGGTGGGATTATACTTCTCAAAATTGCCCTATTCAGCCATGTATTAAGTAATCCAAAATGACTTACAAAAATGCAGTCCAATCTACAAATCTAAATATGTGATTCTAATGTGAGAAATGTCTTGAAATGTTCAGAGATCATCCATGATTCATGCCTGGTTTCCTCATGGGGATGTCTAAAATGAATGCCAGTTGGAAATGGAATGAAGATTCATTCATTTGTGATCCCATGACTAAAGTACTTTGTAGAAGCACAATTTTAAGTATGAATCATCAATAATTTTTAAAAGTGCACATTATATATGCCCCATTAGCCAATTTAATTACACTTAATTTATTTTATAGATGAACGTATTTTTCAGTGTCTTATTTTATCATAAATTGTGACTTAAGGAAGTAAAACAGTACTTCTAAGACCTTTGTACACTGAAACCACTTTCCTTCATGAATGCAATAGCTTCTCTCATCCTCATCAAAAGGTGGTGTTCAGTTTTATCACCATGGAATGAAAGGTTGGTAGTGCCTACTTTTGACTGCCCTTGATACCACAACTATCTTAAAATAAAACATTTATTTTCAAGCAGAATAGTCTTCTTCTATTAGATAAAAGGTAACTGTTTAGACCTTTTCATCATTTTTTTTAAGCAAGCCTTCCAATATGACATTACATTAATGTTCATGTAATATTTGGAAACTTTAGTTACATACTTAATTTCAAACCACTGACAGCTTCTTTTATAAAGATTTTCTTTAAAGAGCAGACTGTATATTTCTCAGCAGGCCTTTTTGCAATTAAACTTTCTAAATAAATCAGAAATATGTCCTAGTAGACAAGCTTCATTTTTACTCTACATTGTGACTGCATTTAGAAGGATTTTTACTAAGAGAGGAGTTCAAGGAAGAAGATATTAGGATCTAGCAGCTACATGCAAACTGCAGACAAGGAAAGAGAAGTTTTCAGTTTTGGGGAATGAAAATTAATAAGGGACAGAATACCTTTGCTTCTTCAAACTATGCTGTATTTCCTTTCCCCTGCCCCCATCCCAATGTCTGCTGCATTCTGACTTTAAGAACACCTTTATAGTTTTGCACATCCTTGTTGAGGGCTGTATCAGACCCAAGCACTGCTTTTCAGGCTGAAAGGATGTTAAACCCTAATTCATACAAAAAATTGAGCTTCTTAGAACATTCTCTCAGGCTCCAAATCCACAAGCCACCACCTACAGCCCAACAGTATCTCACAAAGAGAAAGAAAATACTTATCTTAACCCACCTTCTTCTAGTTTTCTCCCACCCTTCTATATCAAGTGTATATGATGACCTTCACTCCATTTCATTCATTCTCCCCAAACATTACATAGAAGTTGACATCTCATCACACCATCAAAATGAAAAGAAAGAATTAGGGTTTTTTGTTAGACTGGAAAGTCAAAATAGATGCTAATAGAGGGATAAATGACAATTCGATACTTGTGACACATAGTACATATAGTTTTGAGTCAAATGACATGCTTCACACTTGTCAAAAATAATACTTCTGGGTATTTCCTAATTTTTTACAAAGTTTTAACACGTTTCATGTGAAGATTTTGAAAATTATCCCAGGTCAAACTGAAGATATTTAACGTAGAGTTTAAAATAACTGTCCAACTAATAAAAATACAAAATGTGCTCACATTACTACACATGTTTTCAAACAACTGGCAATAGTTGCTTCCAGGCAGTAAAGATATTCCATTATTGACAACGGAAAACTTAACATATAGCTGACAATGCAGTAAATGTACATCATTTCCTTGCCCTCTACTTACATTTAATAACTCAAACTACTCTGATACTGGTCCTTTACAACAGACAGGAACAGAATAAACCGTCTCATGTAAACCACCTTTATTCCTTTAATTTCAAAGTAGTCTTCAAACTACTTGCCCAGCTCACCAAGGTATTTAAGCTCAGATCAGCTACTCTGCCTGAGGGTTCAGAGGGAAGCGTTGGCAAGCAAGAAAACACAGTAGTAAATGCCTTTGCTAAGGCATAAATCCTTGAAGTTTCTGATCGTTGCTATCAGCTGTCCTTTCTTATCACAATTCTATTATAAAGACCTTCCTTGCTCTCGACATTTTCCAGACTCCAATGTCTCTGTTACCCAAATAGTTTAAAAACTCATAAGGAGTGTACCAAGCACAGATTAATTTGTAGGTATTGATGTGCATTGTTACATGTTATATAAGCAGTACACATTTAAAATATATGTCAGTATTTTTGCTACCATAGATTCTACTGAAATACAAGTAAAAATTGGATGGTGCATGTGTCCCCGGTGCATAGGTTAGAGTTACCTTACACTGTCACTACCAATTAGGAATGCTTCGTCTGTTGCATGTGTCTGTGATTTTTAACTAGACTCTGCTTCTCCCTTCCTCTCTCATTCTCAGAAAGATTCTCCTGCTCCCCACTATGCTGGATACATATGCAATATAAGTTATCTCAAATCTCACCTGGAACAAAGAAACAAAAACCAGATTTCCCACAGAATATTTTACCAGGGAGAAGATTCTTGTTAGGCAAAGGTCAGTGAACATAATGGGCAGAGTCTAACAGAGGAGAAATTTCCACTTGCAGTAACCTTATAAAATTAATTAGACCTTGACTATTTTTTTCCTCTGCAACCTACATAAAAAGGGTATGGATGTTTTCATAGAATCTGCTATGGCATCCTAGATAGAAGAATTTTTTTCCTCTCTTTCCCTGCACCAGATGCAGCTTCATTAAACAGTGTTCTTTTCTGAACATGTTATTACTTTTTCAGTCATGACAGAAACAGAGGTTGTGCTGTAAAGCTCTATTTTGTGTTTAACAAACCATATAACCAGACATGGTATTGTGTGTTTCCCTGTCTTTGAATCTATTCATGTGGAGGCATCCTTGAATTTAAAATTAGAGTAGGAGAGGCATCTTTTATATTTATTAAAGGCTGCCTTTTCCTTTGGCTTTTTTCACACTCTGTTTTTAAAGGGTATTAATTCTCAATAGGGAATTCAGTCACACACAGCAGTGATTAGATTGCAAAACCTAAGATAAGTCAGAAAACACACTGAAAAAATTAAGGTTAAGAGGTGACCCAAGGTAGGTTGTAGTTTGGTATGGTTTTGTCACAAGAAACTGCAGAGGAAAAGCTCAGAAGTACCATGCTAATACAAATCAAATTTCAAAATTGTTACTGTTGTTTGCTAGAAGTACTTGTATTCACTAAAAGCTTCCCAGACCATATTAATAACATTCCTGAAAGATTAGCAGAAACAATGGTTCATTCCCTTGTCCATTAAAAAAAAAAAATACACACTAAGCAGATTTCAAAAATATTTTGCTTGATTTTAGAGGTATGGAGCACCTGTCCTGTTAAGACAGGCTGAGAGAACTGGGGCTACTTAAACCTGAAGCAAAGGTTCCTGGGAGATCATTTAGCACCTCCCAGTACCTGAAGGGTGCTTCCAAGAAGTCTGCAGAGGGTCTTTTTACAAGGGCATGTAGTAACAAGATGACAAGGAAAGTCAAAACCATTAGATGAGATATAAGGAAGAAATTGTTTATTGTTAAGAGTGGTGAGGCTATGGAACAGGTTGTGCAGAGAAGCTGTGGATGCCTGTAATGGTTTCACGATCATTTATTCGCTTGTTCACAGTAGGCAAGTAGTTTAGTGCAGGAGTTCAAGTACTTTAGCCTAACACTAGTGTACTTACTTATTTCTGTGATGAGATAAGGATTAAGAGAAATGCAAAGCAGGCCTAAACCTTTAAAGATAAAAAGTTTATTAACAGAACTAAAAGACAAAGAATAAATAAGAACAGTCAAAATTAACTCTCAGATGTTTCTTTTCCCTCCAATTCTTTTGTCTTTCTGTACCAACACTTCTTTTTCTATTAACAACCTAAAAAAATCAAACCTTAGAGATCTTTGGTCAGTTTACCACTTTTAAAATAGTCTTTTTTTAGTTGTTGGAAAGAGGAGTCTCTTCTGCCTCACTATGGAGACTTTTCTACAAGCAATACAGTTCTTTCGTGGGGTTTAATGTTATAGTGAACTCTCACCTGGAAAAGGATATCTGTTTACGTGATAGCCTCTCTTTGATAGTGCAGTTTTTCCTGCAAGTGTTTCAAGGATTTATGTCTGTTCACTGGGGTAAAATTTTAAGGATTATCTGTTCTAGTGGAAAAGCAAAGGTCTTCTTTCTCTGGAAGCAAGGTTCCTTTCATTCTTGGAGCAAGGGTTTTTATCTTTCTCATCTCTGTTGAAGTTTCTCATAGACTACAGCTACTTCAACATCAGCTTCCTTTAACATAGCTGCCTTGGCTCAGGCTACAGTTAGAATGCTGCATCTCTTCAATTTGTATAAGATGAGTTACAAGGAGCATCACTATGGCTCTACAGGAGAATTTTAGTTTNGGGCTGTGGGATAGGGGTGCAGGAGGGACTGGGAATGCAGGATGGGGTATACAGGATGGAGATGTGGAAGGCGTGGGGGATGTGAGGTGGATACATTGTAAGAATGCAGGATGTGGGATGACTGGTGCTGGATGGGGATGTGGCAGGGGATGAAGGATGGGGGTTGTGAGGTGGGGATCTAGCAGGGACCAGGGATGCTGGATGAAGGATGTAGGATGGGGGATGCAGGACAGAGATGTGGCAGGGGTGCGGGATGAGAACACGGCAGGGACCGAGGCATGCAGGACATTGGATATGGGATGGAGACTGGGTAGGAACAAAGAATGCAGGATAGGGGATGCAGAAGGGGGACAGGGTGTGGACCAGGGATGAGGGGTGCAGGAGAGGGGTGTGGCAGGGGATGCAGGATGGGGCGCTTTCCCTACCCTCTGGCCCGTCCAACTGCGGGCCAGGTGGGCCCAGTCAGCCCCGAGAGACCGACGGGCCCTGCTTGTTACCTTTTCCGTGGTCAGAAGCAAAAGAGAAAGCAATTTACACCTCACTTTTCTTAAGATGTCACCCACAAAGGCAAACTCTCTCAGTGATCAAACAGCACGTCAAACACTAGAACCAGCCACTCATCAGTCCCAGACCCACAGGAAACTGCAATTCCCAGGAAATTGTAACAGTTTCTTGTAAGTGGAAAGTTAACTCTTTTCAAACTATGACAATGCCCCATCCCTGGAAGAGTCCAGGTTGGATGGGGCTGTGAGCATTCTGGTCTAGTGAGAAGTGCCCATTGCAGAGGGTTGAAACCAGGTGATACTTAAGGTCCTTTCCAACCCAAGCTGTTCTGTGATTCAGTGATTTACAGCACAAGAAAGAATAGGAAACTCCAGGTTTCTATGCCCATTCTTAAATGTTGTTACAAAAGTCTTCATGAATCTGGTTGAAATCCTAGAAAAATAACTATCAGTTTAGCTCTACGGCAAGAGAAACTAGAAAGATTACGGAAATTTCATTTAATTCTTGTAGTTGAAGAAAGTTGTTGAAAGATAAAGAGTACCCTAAGAGCTTAACTGTAACAGCTTTAGAGTGACATCACAACATCATTTTCTCTCACATAACTTTCCCCTTGCTTTAAAAACAGATATAATATTTTATTAACTGATTTAACTTAACTATTTAAAGTATTTCTAACATTTTCACATGCAGTTAAGTCAGATTAAGAAATGTGAGCTGTAGAAAAGCATTAAAATGTAGAAAGAGGACTAGGATGTTTAAATATTGAATAAACTTATGTCTCTTACATAAAGGGAAAAAATAAAAAATATGTTGGCTTTCCTTTTGTTACAGATACCTATTCCAGTTAAATTAAAAAACAAAACAAAACAAAACAAAAAACCCCAAACAAAAACAAACAAACAAACAAACCCCTTTGCTATTGCTTCTTGCTTTTGCTGTTTCCGATAAACACCAAAGGAATAATTATGGTCTGTGCTTTTGAAAAACCTTTTAAATTCAATATTCATTACACATAAAGGTTATTACAGTCACTCTTGGCTGATGGTGGTTGTAATGCAGTTGGGGTGATCTTGCAAACACACCTGTCAACCTCAAATTCCCAACACAGTCAACAAAACTACATAGAAAAGATAATGCATTAAAACATAACCTTTTACAAAGTCAAGGCCAGAGTTAAGAGGCAGATTCTAGAAACAAATTGTTCTTGAATGTGTGTGCGTGCAAGTGCCTGTTGTTAACAGTGATGTTTGTGCAGAAAGCTATTATGGATTATTTTCCTCAAAATGAAAATAGGGATAATGCAAGAGTCATCTTCCTGGCAACTCAAAACACTATTTTTCCATCTCTACCTCTATACAAAAAAATGTCCTATGCTTAAAAAATGTCCAGTTTGATCTAAATGGCAAGCAGTTGTGTTAAGCTTTATTGGTTATACTTTAAAATTAACCATCTCCTCAAAAATATTTCAGTTTTTGTTCCTTCCTTCCACAATTATTCAACCAACTGTATTCACCTTAATTTAATAATGTTTGCATATAGTTTCTTTGGTTCCTTTCAATTCATAAAGTCTCATATGGAGGGTTTCACTCAGTCTTCTATGCTGTATTCAACAGTAATAATTACAATAGAATTATTTTCTAAAGTATTGAAGGCAGGGAATGAGTTTCCTTCATATATTTTTTTCCCCATTTTTCTTTTTTTCTGTCTTGTTAGCGTGATTGTCTGTGTGAAAAAGCAGAAAGCTTTTCTGAAAGCCTCCCAGTTTTTGACCTGTCTTGAATCTGTCTCACTTGGCTACAGATGGCCTATCAAATCCATCAAGTCCTGATTGGAAGAGATTACTAAATTGTTGGAGCACTGGGATTAGGCCCATCTGTCTGCAGGAAGATCTGTAATCATGATGAGAGGTTATTGTTGCCTGGGAGATGAAAAGCAGCAAACCATGCAGCACTAAAGGATCATCCAAGGCTTTCCATAAAGTAAAGGAGATGGAAAAGCAATCCTATTATGCTGAATCCTGTGAACACCAGCAGGATGCTGTAAATATTCTTGAAATACTGCTTCAACAGACATACATCTTTTTAGGATGTTGTTCTGAGAGAAAGAGAGGCTTAAATACAAGCCAAATTTTTCCTTTTCATTGTAAGAGGATGTCATCACAGTTAAGAGAGCTGGAAGCTTTGGTTTCCAGGCTGAATGCCTGCTTGATTGCTAGTAGTCTTAAAGTTGAGCAGCTCAACTAGGATGCAAGTAAAGGTTAGCCCTGTCCTACCTGCCAAAGTCAAGTGTAACTAGGCCATAGAGATATTTGGTAAGTGAATGGACCACATTTAATTAATTTCCTAATTTGAAATTTTCTGATTTCTTGAGTTAGATCTCTGAAAATACCAAAAATATAATTGCAGGTAATGCTGAGAGTATCCTGACTTCATTTTATTGCATTTTTAGAGTTTTCACCATGTTTCAGTTGTTGTCTGAAACAAACCAAAGTTCTTTGAAAGCTTTTCTCTGAAAAACTTGAACTGCTCCGAGACTTACAAACCAAGGAGATATGCAAATATCTTTAAAAGTTTGCATGGAACATAGGAAACTCTAGTTCAAGTTTCTGCTGTGTCTTCTTCACCAAAGAGTTCTGGAAAGAAAAGTCATGCTCTTGCACTCATCAGAAGACATTCAGAGCAAGGGCCCATTCTAGGATAAAGCCTCAGGGGTGGGTAAGTTTCCAGAGTGGGTGCCAACAGCATTCATTTGTTTCCTCTCCCGCGCTCTCTGCTTCAACAATCCCACCAGCCAGAGAGAGCTGATGACCCTCCAACAAAGAGTATTATGTGATTATGATATTTTAATTCTCTCACATAGTTAATTTAGAAGTCCAGGGAAAAAAAAAAAAAAGGAAGAACAAAAAAAAAGAAAAAGAAAAAAATGGTGCTTTTGTTTTTTGGGTTTTTTTTCACTTTTAGTTTAGTTAAACATTTTTTCCTTAATTCAGGGAATACTTTTCCCCAAGAGATAATGGGTATTTTACCATTCTTTTCAGCAATACCAGGACTTAATCTCTATGTAGGAAGCTACTCTATTTGTACTTTAAAATGATAATTTCTATAGACTCAAATATAACTATATGGTTTTTTGGGTAATAATATATGTGTGTGTTATAAAGATTGTTGGGGTTTTTAAAGAGAAAGAATAAGGTATATGAAGTTGTGGGGGTTTTTTTAAAGATAAAAGCAAAAGAGCTTTATAAATTTGCCTTTGAGAGTACTTTAATTAAGACTGATTTTATGCCACTGCTTAGGACAATTGCCTCCATAAATTTTAGTGCTGAATTATAAGAAAATGTAAAAAGAAAGGCAAGAAAGACATACACTTAACATGTTCATTACAGTTTTACATATTCCCTCAGACTCCTCACCAAAAAATTTGAGCTTAAGATCACACCTACTATTATTATTTTTTCCCTTTCCACTAGTTAGCTTTTTTTTGGAATGCAGCTAAGATTTCATGGTTTTATTTTTACACATTCATGTTTGATATTTGTAGATTAAAAATTTGAAGTATATAAAATCTATGTTCTAAGCTTTTAAATCTTTTTTTAAATTTTAAATTAGAACACCATTTCCCCACTTTGGAGTGAGGGATACATAGGGTAAAGAATAACCAATGAACCATCACTAATACTTTAGGCAAGAGTGTATTAAGGTCTTGACATAAGCTATATAAAAACAGTATTTTAGTTGTGTCGCTTTTATAATATAACAGGAATACTACATCTTTTTACTGGTTAAAAAATTTGTGAGACTCACAGAGAAAAGAAAATTGTCAAATAGCATGGGCTGCTACGGAAAATGCTACAAACTTTTCTAAACAAAGCATTTTTATTCTTCCATCAGAATATGCCTGTTGCAGTCAGGTCACCTCTCCTCCTGCAGGATGGTCAGGAGGACCCTGAAAACTAAGGTTGTGTTGTGAAATTTGGAATTTTCAAAGTTAGGAAATTTAGAAATACTGAAAAGCTTCCTTCTTTTAGGAAAAAAGCTTTGCACTTGGCAGTGAGAGGATGGACCAAGAGAAAGGTAGGGGATAATTCTTGAAACACACAAAAAGGCTGAGGCAGCAGAAAAAACAGGAAGGTCTAGCAGTTAAACATCCCATTCCCTCAGGTTTTCTAAGTGATTGCAGGCCAAGCTTCCAAAAAAGAATTACTGTTGCTGAAAATTAGAATCTGCAAGTAATACTTTTCCTTCTTCACCAAGAGTACAGAAATAATATACTTTCCCTTCATTGAAGACAGTAAAAATTTTTATGTGTTTCTATGCAATACAAATTGGGACATAAATATTAGAGTTTTCTGGGTTCTGACAATAACCTTAGGGCAGGGTCCTGAAGCCACAGTCTCCATCCTGTCCTCAGATCCTACTGCTCCAGTCCACACATGTTCTCACAGGCTACCTGTCAGCCCTGCGGAAACGGCTGTGGACTTCTGCTCCTCAGTCACTTCTGTGATACTGTGTTCCAGGGTGCTGAAAATTGGAGATGAACAAGAATTTCATCACTTTCTGACTCCTCAAAGTCCCACATGAAAAGCACAGAGACAACAGGCTAGCCAGTGCACAGACCTACTGCAAGCTGAACTTCTTAGTTAACCAGGCTACAGGATGGTCAAACACACACTCTGGCACTTCAGGTTCTTGTGGTCCCTGCAGCACCTAGGCAAGGAGAATACAAAAAATAGAGATTTCCTCACTTCAATAAAATCTCTGTATTCACTTCAGGGCTTGCTTGGTTAAAAAAAAAAAAAAAAAAAGAAGAAA